>JSUI01006172.1:0-24359 GCA_000833645.1 Huntiella omanensis | reverse complement strand
CTCCTCAGTCTCAACTGCCGCCTCAACAGCAGCCTCGACCTCTTCCTTCTTCTCCTCCTCCGCCTCCGCCACATTCTCAGCAACAGCCTCCTTGGCCTCTTCTCCTTCGGCATCAACAAGCTTAACCTCGGCTTCCTCCTCTTCCTCAGCAACATCAGCCAGCTTGCCTTCCGCCGCAACATCCTCACCCTGTTCCTGCGCAGCTGCTGCAATGATATCCGCGAGGACGGCGTTAAGCTCTTCGGGGTCGCCCTCTTCAGGGTCACTGTCGACGGCACCGGTAACATCGGTTACGGAGCCGGGGGTGGCGCGGGTGCGCGGGGGAGCGAAGAGGGAGGAGCTGGAGAGACCGTTATCGAGGGCAATGATTTCGGCGAGGATATCGAGAACGTGCTGAGAGGGTTATAGTGATTAGTTTGTGGATTTCTTATGGTCTTGGTTGTGAACTTACCTTGGGAACAGTCTGGTCGTAGATGCGAATCAAGTCGGAAGGAGTAGGGTAAACCTTGAGCGCCTTGTAGAAGGCCATAGCAGCCTCAAGAGAAGCATCGGCTACATTATGTTAGTCCCTCTGTAAATCTTCATCTTCTGTAATCTCGAAAACTTACGGTTGCTACTCAAGGTCTCACCAGCCGCAACCTGCTCCATGAAGTAAGCCTCCTTCTGCGAGACGTCAGTGGGGAAGCCCTGCGCAAGCGCCTGCATAAGAGCAAGCTTGACGCGCTGGCGCTTCTGCTGCACGGCAGCTTCAGCTTCCTCCTTCTCAGAGCGGGCCTTACGGCGTTCGTTGCGACGGAGACCACGGCGGAACTGAGAGCTGCGGCGGCGCATGAAGTCGAAGTAAATGGCATAACCTGTGAACGGTGGAGTGGTTAGTTGACTATATGTATGTGAAGGGTCGGTGGGAGTATGTAGCAGGGGTGGAGCAAAGTAAACCCGGGGCTGTATATCCCGTACCGGCCTCCGTTTCCGGTCCCGAAGATCCAGAAACCAGCCCGTTCCGCTCATCCCGCTCGACCATCTCCGCCTCAAAACCTACCAACAATACCCGCCGCGGCGGTTGCCACAGAGGCCTTAACAACAGTCGAAGTCTGAACCATTTTCCCAGCTAATCTAAAAAAACAAACAAAAAAAGAAGGACAATATCGTACGATCAAGAGAAGNGTCGGTGGGAGTATGTAGCAGGGGTGGAGCAAAGTAAACCCGGGACTGTACATCCCGTACCGGGCTCCGTTTCCGGTCCCGAAGATCCAGAAACCAACCAGTTCCGCTCATCCCGCTCGAACATCTCCGCCTCAAAACCTACCAACAATACCCGCCGCGGCGGTTGCCACAGAGGCCTTAACGACAGTCGAAGTCTGAACCATTTTCCCAGCTAATCTAAAAAAACAAACAAAAAAGAAGGACAATATCGTACGATCAAGAGAAGAATCAACAAAGGTCTCTCTGTAAATGTACAATGTAAACACCAAACCCGATCGGTCGTTGTATCGTGGTTCGCGGACGGGTCCGAGGATGTAGTGGGACTCCTAGCGGGCCTAACCAGGCTGAGAAATTTAGAAATTTCGTGCCGTTTTGGGATGGTGGTGGGGTTGACGGGCAGGTTTTTGGTGGGTCCGGTTGAGCTGACGGGACGAAATATGCTTGGTAATGGGCTTGGAGGGTAATGTCGTATCGATGTCAAGGTCAATTGGAGATTTTCGGTCTATAATCAGACCTAATTGTCATGTTCACCGTCGTAGGCTTTATCCGTCTACTTTTACTCAGCACGACCTTGAAGAATTTCCTTTCTGGGCTATCACCATATTTTCGACATTACATGAACCCTTATATCGGATAAATGTCGGTCCATAACCCTATATACAGCGCCTCTTTCGTCATGGAGGGTTAGGCGATCTCTCGATTGGCTTAGTTGGTGTTTGAAGCTCCTGTCTCAGAACAAACAGATTCCTTCTGTTACAGCTCATCGCATATTGTCTAATTGTTTAATTTTATACTGGCACCTATATAGCCATTCTTTAATTCATCCTGCTCTCGAGTGAATTGTAGTTATTAGAAACTTCAACACACAATAAACAACAAAAAGCTCTCGTANCAAGAGTCTCCTGAACCCCCACCACGGCTCATCGCCCCCACCCACCCGACCTATACCGCCGTGCATATTCATTCATCCCATATTCATCCCAACAACTGCAACTCCAACTGCACCCGCCATGTCTCTTTCGCTAAGAAGCGGCAAACGCAAAGGCCGCAATGCCATCTCCGCCAAGCAAATCTCCGGTCCTATAGTCCAATCGGTGCCCATCGCCGCAAACAATGCCACCATTGTCGCCGGCCAAGGCGCCACTCTCCCCGCTAGTGCTCCGGGTCTCCCGGGTCTTCCGAATGCGCCACGTTCTGTCCCCGAGCCAATTCCCGAAGCGCGACGGAGGGTTGCGCCGCCACAGGGTGATAAGGTAGGTTTCATTGGAGTTATGCGACAGGACCTATAGAAGCTAATCCATTGCGAATAGACTGCGGATTTGGTAAAGCGAAGATACTCGACACGATTCAACCAGGGCAATGCCCTCGATTGGGAAGCCGGTGCACCACCGCCTATGATGCCTCCGATGCCTCCGATGCCCTCGATGCCGCCTATACCCTCGCAAAGTCAACAGCAATATGAGAATCGCCCTCGTTCTAGAAGTAGAGGGGCTCAAGCTGACAATCGGGGACCACGTGACCGCGACAGAAGACCACCGCCATCTAGAGGAGGCGGNCAGCCAGGAAACGGCCCACAAGTGGATTTGAAGGCGCTACGGGATCCTAACTTGGCGCCAGAGCAGTGTAAGTTGTCGTTCCTATCTGTGCAACATTGCCACTAACGCGCCTTCCTTATATAGACATCTCTACTGTTTTAGCGGAAGCCACAGATGAAGAAATCCGTGACTTTGAGGATAGCATTCGTCGTGTAAAGGCCCGCGCGGCTCTTGATTTGCAACAGAATGTGATGCAAAACCGCACGCAAATCATTAAAATTAGCAAGGAGACGGAGAAGCTCAAGACAGAGATGCGTACGCTTAGGAATCTCATGGCTGAATTGAAGGTTAACACTTCGGCCCTCCGAACAACATCGTCGAAGCAGCAGGATGATCCAACTTCGATTGATGGATTGGGACTAGGCTCTGGAATGAGCAAGAGAGACAAGAGATCATCGATTGTGGACAGAAGTGTTCTATGGACGGGCCAAATGCAAGCGCTGTATAAGAGTGTAGAGGGATCACAAAAGTTTCTACCGAATTCGATGGGGAGACATGTACTACAAAATGGAGGACCGTGGATTGAGTTGGATAACGCTACATACAAGAGTCGTCGGGCGATGCAGATTTTCCTGCTCAATGACCATTTACTTATTGCTTCGCGAAAGAAGCGGAAGAACGATGGACCAGATGCCAGAGGTCCGGCAACCAAGCTGGTGGCTGATCGTTGTTGGCCACTTCTTGACATTGAAGTGGTTGACATGGCTAGTACTAGCGACGCTTCGACGGCTGTTCGGAGTAAATTGGCTGATGCTATCATGGTCAGAGGCATGGGACAGGATACATTCATTTACCGGACGGAAAGGCCGGATAGTCCTGACAAGAATGTCCTTATGCTCAATATCCGGAAGGCAGTAGAGGAGCTTAGACGGTCACTACAGTCTGAGTTGGAGGCTAATAACAAGGCGAAGGAGACGCTGAACTATTTTGCTTCCCGAGACCCAGGTTTGCTGCAAAATACGGAGCTACTCGAGACNAGAAGTGTTCTATGGACGGGCCAAATGCAAGCGCTGTATAAGAGTGTAGAGGGATCTCAAAAGTTTCTACCGAATTCGATGGGGAGACATGTATTACAAAATGGAGGACCGTGGATTGAGTTGGATAACGCTACATACAAGAGTCGTCGGGCGATGCAGATTTTCCTGCTGAATGACCATTTACTCATTGCTTCGCGGAAGAAGCGAAAGAACGACGGACCAGATGCCAGAGGTCCGGCAACCAAGCTGGTGGCTGATCGTTGTTGGCCACTTCTTGATATTGAAGTGGTTGATATGGCCAGTACTAGCGACGCTTCGACGGCTGTTCGGAGTAAATTGGCTGATGCTATCATGGTCAGAGGCATGGGACAGGATACATTCATTTACCGGACGGAAAGACCGGATAGTCCTGACAAGAATGTCCTTATGCTCAATATTCGGAAGGCAGTAGAGGAGCTTAGACGGTCACTACAGTCTGAGTTGGAGGCTAATAACAAGGCGAAGGAGACGCTGAACTATTTTGCTTCCCGAGACCCAGGTTTGCTGCAAAATACGGAGCTACTCGAGACGTTGTCGGACGTCAAGGACATGCTTATTGAAGTTGACGGAAAACAACATAACCTGAGATGGGTGGAGAGTGAGATGGACGAGTTAGATATCGACTTGTCGCTACAGAATCTTGAGCCAGCTGTAGTTAGAGTAGAGAAGTTGAAGTCTCTTGCTCGTGGGCTCAAAAACAATGCTGTGGCTCAAGACTTTATCACTTTCAAGGTGGAAGAACGCTGTGGTCGCCTCGCGGAATTGATCATCCGTGATCTCGAATCTACCCATGGTGTTCTTTCCAAGACGCGACGAAACGTCAACTGGCTTACAAGACTGGACTTTGAAGACCGGGCTCGTGAATCTTACCTATCTGCTCGTCGTGATGTCATTCACAAACGGGCTCGACAGTGTATTTTCAAGGGTGACTTGCACTTGTACATTTGGGAGATCTCGTTTGTGTATTTCAAAGTTATCCGGAATACGGTGGAATGCTTTAAGGCGTGCTTTAACCCGGTTATGATGAGTGCTTGTGTCAAGTGGGCTAAAGAGATGGTGGAAGGTTTCAACGACATTTTAGCGAGACAATTGAGTAGTGAGGAACGCGGAGGACGGGAATGGAATGAGTGTCTTGGAAGAGCAAGAGAACATGCGGGGATGCTAGGTGAGGTTGGATTAGACTTTGGTGGGCTTGTAGGTGGAAACTTGGAGCCCGTAGAGTAGAGAGAGGTACACACAGCTAATGAATGACGTTTCTATGGATTACATGTTTATTCATCCGGCAGTTGTTGATAGTATGGTGAATGGTGATTGGCCAATTGACGAAGTGGNGCGAGATGAAGCTGTCATCCCTAGCTGGTGAGCTTGCAGTGGGGTTTTAACCGGATGGAGTTGTACTTTAAACAATGGGCTGTTACATGAAGAGGCTGCGTTTAAGTGTGAAACGTAGAGTGTCAAGACAATAGCGATGATCTAAACTATGCTAGTAATCAATGACTGTATACAAACAATAGCAAACTCTCATATTATCAGCATCTCCCGCCAAAACCCCTCATCCATCAAACTCATCTAGTCACGTGTCCCATGAACCCCAAATAACCCCCAATCCAAAACACCNCATCCGGCAGTTGTTGATAGTATGGTGAATGGTGATTGGCCAATTGACGAAGTGGAGCGAGATGAAGCTGTCATCCCTAGCTGGTGAGCTTGCAGTGGGGTTTTAACCGAATGGAGTTGTACTTTAAACAATGGGCTGTTGCATGAAGAGGCTGCGTTTAAGTGTGAAACGTAGAGTGTCAAGACAATGACGATGATCTAAACTATACTAGTAATCAATGGCTGTATACGAACAATAGCAAACACTCATATCATCAGCATCTCCCGCCAAAACCCCTCATCCATCAAACTCATATAGTCACGTGTTCCGTGAACCCCAAATAACCCCCAATCCAAAACACCCCTTAACTATCCCGCCCCCCGCAACAAGCACCTGTAAAAACAAGCACCAACCGCCCAGTTCCCCGCCTTCAGTGCCCTGTGGCCCTGTTTTTTTTAGGTGTCTCTGTACACTATAAGCAAAATCACGACGCAAGTGAGGTTTTCCCCCGCCGACCGCCAGCCCAGCCCAGCCAACACCGCGTAAAGAGATTGATACACAACGGCGTTTGTTGACATTGCACTCGACTTGGTTTCTTGCTTCTAGATCATTTACCCCATCACAGGATAGCCATTTTTTTTTCGTGTCTTTACGGCCCCCGTTGCTGTAGATTCACGTGCTCGTTTCCTGGTTTTGCTATCGTGTTTCTAGCNGTTCCCCGCCTTCAGTGCCCTGTGGCCCTGTTTTTTTTAGGTGTCTCTGTACACTATAAGCAAAATCACGACGCAAGTGAGGTTTTCCCCCGCCGACCGCCAGCGCAGCCCAGCCAACACCGCGTAAAGAGATTGAGACACAACGGCGTTTGTTGACATTGCACTCGACTTGGTTTCTTGCTTCTAGATCATTTACCCCATCACAGGATATCCTTTTTTTTCGTGTCTTTACGGCCCCCGTTGCTGTAGATTCACGTGCTCGTTTCCTGGTTTTGCTATCGTGTTTCTAGCTCTTTTGCTTGGTTGCTTGCTCTTTGCCAAAGCTCTTTACTGACTGCACTGCACTGCACACTTGCTGGTTGGTTGGTCCTCCCTTTTCTTTCTTCCCTACCTTGGAGCGTGGCTTCCCCTCAACTCCCTCCTTCCTCACGTAATCCAATCCAATCCACCCACGTTTGTGTGCCAATACATCGGATCGGAGCCTCGTCGTCAATTGGAAAAATAACGGCTTGAAACTCTGTTGCAACGCATATCGCCATTTTCATTTCTTGTTTTCGTTGATTTTTGTGAGAATTGCACGTTCTTTTCTCTTGTGGTGTTGTTCGTTGAGACATTTGATTACTTTTTTTCTTTTCCTTTGCCTGACGACCACTGCTGCTGCTGCTGCTGTTGCTGTACAATAGACGTTTTCTTGTAGACACCACGACTTTACTGTCGGCCTTGTCTTTTGTTCGCATATCACAACTTTGTTCTTTCATCGATTCATCTCGGGCGGCTAGGTTTCCCGACTTACGCGCTTTTTTCATCTGCTCGACGCTTGTCAATTTGATTGACACCTTTTTATCGGCGGCTCGTCATATACCCAGCACAAAGTCAGGTCTCTCGTTGCCTCTTGGAGCGATTACGTTGATACGTGGTCGTGATTTTGTTTTGGTTTGGTTCTCTTTTTTTTGTGTAAATCTATAACGTCGAATAATAATGGATACCAACATGGAGGATGTGGGCANTTTTTCTTTTCCTTTGCCTGACGACCACTGCTGCTGCTGTACAATAGACGTTTTCTTGTAGACACCACGACTTTACTGTCGGCCTTGTCTTTTGTTCGCATATCACAACTTTGTTCTTTCATCGATTCATCTCGGGCGGCTAGGTTTCCCGACTTACGCGCTTTTTTCATCTGCTCGACGCTTGTCAATTTGATTGACACCTTTTTATCGGCGACTCGTCATATACCCAGCACAAAGTCAGGTCTCTCTTTGCCTCTTGGAGCGATTACGTTGATACGTGGTCGTGATTTTGTTTTGGTTTGGTTCTCTTTTTTTTGTGTAAATCTATAACGTCGAATAATAATGGATACCAACATGGAGGATGTGGGCAGACTGCCTCAGGAGGTGCCCCTGACGACTCTGGAGACGGCTACGGTGCCGACGGTAGAGGGATGGATTGAGGCTTTGATGGCTTGCAAGCAACTTAGTGAGGTTGATGTTCAGAGATTGTGCAACAAGGTTAGTTTTTGAGGGTGGAGTGTTGCGGTTATGGTTACGGTTGAGTGGCACATGGACTAACTTTTTTGGTGGATGAATAGGCTAGAGAAGTTCTTGAGACGGAATCCAATGTCCAGCCTGTGGTGAGTACACTTTTTTTTGGCTCAAGGGGCGGCGGCAACAGCTTCGGTAGTAGAAGCCATATGATAAACTAACTAAATTGTAGAAATGTCCCGTAACTGTTTGTGGTGACATTCACGGTCAGTTCCATGACCTCATGGAGCTGTTCAAGATTGGTGGACCCAACCCTGACACCAACTACCTTTTTATGGGTAAGAGCAGATTATGGCAGATATCGACTGTCAAAATGTGGAGGTGACATGACATGACGATACTAACGTGTATATGTTTTGGATGACAGGTGATTACGTCGATCGTGGATACTTCTCGGTGGAGACAGTGACGCTTCTTGTGGCGCTCAAGATCAGATACCCCCAGCGCATTACGATTCTGCGCGGTAACCACGAGTCTCGCCAGATTACGCAGGTGTACGGATTCTACGATGAGTGTCTCCGCAAATATGGAAACGCCAATGTGTGGAAGTACTTTACGGACCTGTTTGACTATCTGCCGTTGACGGCTCTTATCGACAATCAGATTTTCTGCCTTCACGGTGGTCTCTCGCCGTCGATTGATACGCTCGACAATATTCGGGCGTTGGATCGTATCCAAGAAGTGCCGCACGAGGGCCCGATGTGTGACTTGCTGTGGTCGGACCCGGATGATCGTTGCGGATGGGGAATTTCGCCTCGTGGAGCGGGTTATACATTTGGGCAAGACATTTCAGAAGCGTTTAACCACAACAACAGTTTGACGCTGGTGGCACGTGCTCATCAATTGGTGATGGAAGGGTATAACTGGTCGCAAGATAGAAACGTGGTGACCATTTTCTCAGCGCCCAATTACTGCTACCGGTGTGGTAACCAGGCGGCGATAATGGAGATTGATGAGCATCTGAAGTACACTTTGTAAGTTTTGAGTTGGGATGAGAGTTTCTTTTGGGAAGGGGGAAACGACGATGAAGAAGAAGATGAAGAACTAACGTGTTTTTTGTTTTGTAGCTTGCAATTTGATCCCTGCCCTCGTGCTGGTGAGCCACAGGTTACCAGAAGAACGCCTGACTACTTCTTGTAAAGAGGAGTAAGTTTTGGTGGGTGTTTTTTTTTCTTTTCTTTATTTTCTTCTGGTTGTGAGGCATGAGGCTTTGGAGACTAGGGGATGTATGTGGAGGTATGAGTGAATTCGGGGAATTGATTTAGTATAGATAGAGACAAGTAATATCAACTTGTTTGTGAACAAGCGGGGTTTGAAATGCGGAGAATGGAAGAGTGGAATGTGGAATGCGGGGTTTTGATGATAGAGAATGTTTCGAATGTTTTGTATGTTTGGTATGGAATGGAATGGGTGTTATGACGAAAAAAGAAGGACTCCGGATATAGGGCGGTGGTGGGGCCGGAAGGGATGATTCGGGAGATTTGAAGGATTTGAGATGTGAGAGAGAAAGAGAAAGACAGAAACAGAAAGACAGACAGATGATGGAATGGAAGGTCAATAGTGTTGTCGCACTTTCCGAGTTTTCTAATGGTAATGTGTCAAGGACGAGCGGAATTTGAATAGTGTAGTGGGTAGTGGGGTACAGAGTTTTTTCTTTTAAGATTATATGGAATGGCCGACTTGGCGAATGGGCGAATGGGCGAGAAGAGGATAGTAAGAAAATGGTTATAAGTAGAGAAAACACTAGTTTAGACGCGGAGTGGATATGAATTTGCGCGTGGGAAGCCGAGACTAGAGACGGGACACGGGACGACGATAGTAGTGAGCTGAGCGGGAAAGAGGAAAAAAAAAAAAAAGACAGGGTTTGACAAATGACTTGGGATTTAAGTTTAGCTGAGAGTTAGCGAGAGCTGATGAGCTGGAGTTGGGGGAACTTTTGGGGGGATTCTGATTTGGATGATTGATGGGTGATGGATGATGGATGACGTTGGAGATTGTAGTTGTAGTTGTGGCTGCGTTGGTAGTTTTTTGGCTTGAGTGGAGGACTGGACTGGACTGTAGACTATAGACTGTAGAGTTTGGTTACCGGGGAGGAATGGTGGTTCTTGTGGGGCATATGATGATGGATCCGGGAGAGTCTAGGTTGAAGTGGAGTGTATATATGATCGGTGATGTGCGATACACCGGGAATAGAATCCGTCGGTATCATATGTATATCAAGTTAAAGTCACCCATAAATCATGATATCATAATCCCATCAACCAATCCACCTGATCTTTAACAACCCGCTTTCTCGCCACACAGTCCGTCATTCTCGCCACCGTCACATTCAATCTCAGGTACACTTTTTTCCTAAAGAAGCGGTAGGGTTATGTGTGTACCTGACTAGGGTCGATGTTCCGTTTTCGTTCCTGAGATGAGTTATAATTTGGCGGGTGGCTGTCGCGGGTGCCGTGTGGCGGTCATTTCGCGTGGAGAGACATTTGTTGTGGGCGGAATTTTGGGGATATGTGTGTTTGTTTGTAGATATGTAGATAGATATAAAATTGTAGTTCATGATGCTGCATTGTAGTGATGGGCTTACTGGGGATAGGACACATGGTGCTAAGTGCCTGCATACGCCTGCCTAGTCATGAGATGTGATCCTAGCTTAGTCAGGTCAGGTACCGATAACTGTAATGGGGAAAGTACGGCACGGCGCAGTTGCGTGCTGCGGTTTGTTGGTGATTTAGTAGGCAGGCAGACAGACGAACAGACGAACAGACAACAAAACCAGCTGGGGACTAGGATTTCGGTGGTGGTTTTCGCTTGGAAAGTCTAGACTAGCTAATAGGACGTCATTTCTAGGATGTTGATTTGAAAAAATTTAACATGTTTGGTGCTGAATATCTAAGTGAGTTGCACTTGGGATCAAGGGAGTTCTTTTCTCGGTAATGACTACCGTATGTTGAAAGGGTTTTTGAAATAGTATGCGACGGGGTGATGACTTTAGCTTTCAAACGAAGGTCATGTATGTATTGTATGTAGAGAAAAGCAAATGAACCCTGTCCATCTGATCTGATCTGATCCGATCCCATCACCCCAGTAAACCTCAAGCCCAACCCATTATTCACCCACAATCTTCACGAATTCACGAATTCGTCATTCACCATGTCAACCAACCTAGTAAATTCACGATGAAAACCAGGCAACCAACATGCCATATCACCACTTTGAATAATTTTTTACTTTAGGATTCCGCTTGGTGTGTATGTATGTATGTATATACATACTTAGACTAAAGGATGACGGTGTCTTTCGTTTATATCCCTCTATCAATAGCGTTGCGGCGAAAAAAAACGAGACATTGGTGGGTTTTTTTTTTGATGGATGGATGAAGACCGGTTTGGGATTTTGTACATAAAAGGTTTATTTAGGATTTTATCTGGTGAAAAGAGAAAAGACATTTAGCGGGAGAAGCGGGTTCTTGGTGGTGTAGTTAATGTTTCTCCATTCGCTTGATAAATTGAGATGAGAATATCTACGTATCTATGTACATACGTATGTAAGTTCATCAATGATCAGAAAACACGCATATACCTTCTTTTTCAAACAATCATTAACACCGTTTGTCCCTACCAAAAAAAAAAAAACAAACCCCACCAACTTTAAAATTCCCCTCTTCGCTGAACATTTTCATCTTCCCACGTAACCAACTACCCATCCCCATCCCAATGCCATGCCATGCTACGGATTCAACTCGACAAGGGTAATAACCTGGCTGAAGTGGTGGGCTGGATTCGGCTAGATGACCGGGGCGGCGTAACATGTGTGCGGAAAACGAAGAGATAAATTGGATTTTTATTGTTTGTTGAGTATGTATGTATGTACATTGTGATTTATATAAGAGGATGTGATGGACCCGGATTTGAGGGTGGATGGTTACTTGTTTCTACAGACATTCAATAGTAATACTTTATCATCATCATCATCAAGATCTAACAAGATGCCCATCTCATTCCACTCACATTCTCGCAAGACAAGCACTCTCTCTATTAGTGCGCCCATAATGACTTCATCTTCTTCGTCTTCAACTTCTCCTTCGACCTCGTCATCATCTTCATCATCAACCAACCATCGCCGCTCTCGAACCCTCCCAATCAACCCTCTCCTTTCTAACCCCGTCTACACTGCTCCTCCCCGTCTTCAAGACCGTCCATACCTAATAACTCCCACATCAACCCGTCACGCCTCCTCCATCCTCTCCATTCGGTCCGTCGCCGCTCCAACTTTAAAGCATCTCACCGTCGTCCACGCAGTCGAAGAGTCCTTTTTAGATCTCTCCTCTGACGAGGAAGATGATCTCCCTTCCGACGATGACTTTTCCTCCTCCCCCGAAGAAGACGACACTTCCGCCCTCCTAGATTCTTACTACTCCACTCCCATCTCCGCCTCTGCATCCGCCTCTCGCTGGTCCTTCTCCACCATCTCAACCACCCCCGACTCCGAAACCTCCGAATCCGACTGCTCCTCTCTCTTCTCCTACGCCTCTTCCACCTCCGAAGTCGACTCGGAACCCGAAGAGCCAAAAACACCTTCAGTTCCTAATTTCTCCTGGAAACGGGATACCGCGCCGGTGGTAGAAAATGACAAGATGCGGAAACGGTGTGGTGTGATTTTCACGGGGAATGCTCCGTTGGAGAGAAATTCGGCTCCGGCTGTTTTATAAGATTCTTTTCTTTTGTCTTTTTTTTCTTAATTTTTTACGATCGTTTCATGGTTTCTTTTGTTCTCGTTGGATTTGGTTTTGGTATATATCTCTCTCTCTCTCTTATCTGGTTGGCGTTTCTGGTCTGGCGAAAGTAGCTCATTGAGCCCGTCAGTTTTTCTTTGTTATTAGCATTATTGTTTTCATCATGAATAATGAATGGGCCAAGTTAAAAAAACAAACAGCCCTCTATTCTATACTATGTACATGTCTCGTCTTGTCTATAGTGAAATGTCTTTCTTATTCTAGTTACACGTGTCAAGGGAATCCTAGTTTTCTAAACACTTTACCAATGTAAGCTGAGTGGCTTCGCTAGTTTGTCTTGACCGCTATTTGAATTTGTAAAGTTTCTGGTTTGGTCTGGTCTGGTCTGGTTTCGTGTAAGGGCGGAATGTATATCTGTATGTCTGTCTCTGTCTGTCTGTACTTCCGTCCCATGTGTATGTACATACATACATACATAGATTCCTCGTTCAACACCAAACGAGGCGTTAAGGCGTCCATCAATATCTTAATTTCCTTTCCCACTTTACACATACAAACTTAATCTCAAATCGTCTTTTCTTCTTCATTGTTTTCGTCCATATCCATCTTCCCAGATCAGCTCAACGCTCAGACCGTACTACATTTTCATCGCCCGATTATAAAGCCATACGCCCGGTACACATGATTATTCCCTGCTGCGCCCAATACTTAGGTCATCGCATAGGAAAGAGTCTGTGCTGTGCTGTTCTGTGCTGAGTTTATGATGTCATTAACCTGAAAGATGTTCATTTTTCTTTCTTCCGTCGATTTACGCCCGGTTTTTGCTTTACTAAATGTAGTTAACCTCGGATACCAAATATTTCCGCATCCTAATCCTTTTGTTAGCTGTATGTATCTAGCCGCGAGACTTGCACATTGTTTGTACATTGTACATATATAAACCACTACATCCAATGTCTCATCAACAACCTCCAGCTATTAGTAGCCCTCAAACCTTCACAGTCACACGGAAATCATAAACTATCCAAACAGACCGATATCACATTCACCCCCGCTTATACCCTAACCCACGTGACCCAATTCCGTGACATCATCATCTTCCGACTCAGTCAAATCAATCCTCATGCAGTCATTCACAGACGCATGCATATACAAAATCCCACCAAAGGGACTATAAATGACTTCTCCCTACTACTACCCTGTGACCTTTACACATTATGATCTCACAAAAACCATCCTAGGGATGAAAAAAAACCGTGATGAAAAAGAAGGCCTCTGAAAAAAAATCCTATGTAAGGGATACATGTAATGAATGAATGAAAGCCTTGTTTGTTTGCAGCTTTGTTATTGTCATGGTTTGCAATTACATACATGTTCTTGAAAGAAAGACCTTGCATACTTCCGGCCCTTACGCTATGCGGTGGACATTGCAATGATGTGGAGTTGAGTTGGACTTTTACTTTGTTTGTATACTTGATTGATATGCTCATAACCACTACCAGGACCTGTTTGTTCTTGCATATACCTTCTCTATTCACCGTTTGACACCTGTCGTTCTTCTCTCATCGTTTGTACATCTACATATGTACATATCCACTAATCATACACATCAACTGTCTTGAACCTTCCCCATCGAGTTCACATAAACCTTGATTCAAACAGTACTATACACTTTCCTCTCTAATCAAACAGAACCTCCTTCCTTCCTCCCTTCCTTCCTTCCTTCCTCCAATCTACATCTTCCCATCCGGCTCCCCAGGCAACCTCGGCGCCCTCTTCTGCTGCCACGCCTCCAAATCCTTATCCGCACAAAGTTTCTACCACCATCGTCAGTATCCATAAACCTCTATTCCATGTATATCCCGCCATCCACAAAAGTACAACATACCTGATACTCATCTTCCCAATTAACNCCTCTCTAATCAAACAGAACCTCCTTCCTTCCTCCCTTCCTTCCTTCCTTCCTCCAATCTACATCTTCCCATCCGGCTCCCCAGGCAACCTCGGCGCCCTCTTCTGCTGCCACGCCTCCAAATCCTTATCCGCACAAAGTTTCTACCTCCATCGTCAGTATCCATCAAACTCTATTCCGTCTATATCCCGCCATCCACAAAAGTACAACATACCTGATACTCATCTTCCCAATTAACCCTCTTCCCCTTCCGTCTCGTCTTCTCCAATTCCTCCGGCATAACCTGTCTCACCTTCCGATCAAACCTCTCATATCGAACCGCCGTCGCCCGAGTCAAAACAAACGATCCCGCAACAATAATTCCAATAAATGGGAGTCCGAAAAGAAGAAAAGGTCGCTTGCCAAGGGAATTACGGTATCTCCCTGCAAATGTGTTTTGGTCCGCCGTGCCGCGAAATTTATGCTTGGAAAAGGACATTTTCAATATGCTTGATGTTGTAAATGTAGGTATGCATGTACACTTGTCCGTCCTCTTGGTGTTACAGAAATGAATATATCCATAACCCACTACACCACGTGCTTAGGGTCAAATACAACCTACCCATGCTATATCTATTCCTGTCTCATCCACAAACCCATAAGAACCTCAGCCTCCGCTAACTCCGTACCACCTTCCGCAACATAATAAAAGTATATGTACCCACGTCCCGACCCCTCTGTACTCCCGTCGCCAACATATTACATATTGAATCTACCTCAAACCAAATCTCCTCCGGCCCTGTCCTCGACCACTGTACCTTCCCTAACCCCCGTCCTCAAACCGCCTCCTCTGATTGGTCCATTTCCACAAACCTATATGACTAATCATACCACCACTCCCTCCAAGGCCGCGTGGCCCAATGGCAAGGCGTTTGACTACGAATCAAAAGATTGTGGGTTCGAATCCCATCGTGGTCACTTCTTTTTATTCCCATTTCTTTTCTTTTTTCCCGCCCTCCCGAAAAAAAAAAACCCTAAGAACCCGGCCAATTGGCGGGTATGATTTCTAAGCTGGTGGGGATGAGGGAAGGATGGCATATATCCATGTTACACGGGTAATGAGAGAGTGTGAATACCTTTATAAAGAAACATATTCATCACCACCATCAAAATGTTCACCCGTCTAACCACCGTAAGTTTCCTACCCTTTCATATCGCAACTAAACTAAACTAAACTAAACTAACACCCCCTAGCTCATCTCTCCCACCCGGCGCCTTCCCGCCCTCCTCACTCCGGTTCTCCGCCGACCCATATCCACCACCACCCGCGCCGCCATCACCGCCGCCATTAAATCCGCCCCCGTTGTCCTCTTCATGAAGGGAACCCCTGAGCTTCCCCAATGTGGCTTTTCCCGTGCCGCTATTCAAGTCCTCGGTATGCAGGGTGTCGATCCTGAGAAGTTTGCTGCTTTTAATGTCCTGGAAGATGCCGAGTTGCGCGAGGGGATCAAGGAGTTTTCCGATTGGCCTACTATCCCCCAATTGTATATCGAAGAGGAGTTTGTGGGAGGTTGTGATATTCTAATGGGCATGCACAAGAGTGGAGATTTAGCCAAAATGTTAGAAGAGAAGGGTCTTTTGGTCCCTGAGGAGGCTGAGGAGGAGACCAAGTAATCTTCACAAACACACACATTCACTGTACGATAGCAAGAATTTCTTCAAAGGCTTAACGCTCAATACATATACATTATTCATTCATAGCTCAGCTTAAAACAAATCTCCGGGGAATCAATCAAAACCAGCTAAACAAAAAACATCCCGTCAAATTTACGCCCGACGCACCGTGATAAACGGCACATCAACATCCTCCTCCGCCGCATCCTCTGCAACCATCTCAAAGATAATCTCCTTTTGGTGCTCAGGAATCTGCTTCTTGGATACCGTCTCAACCAGCTTAGTCAACTTCATCGGCAACTTCTCAGCTGTCTTCGAAGGAGGCTGGAACGAAGCATACAAAAGACTGACACCAGAGCTCAACATCGAAATAGTCAACCCCTTGGCCTCGAAATGGTCAAGAAGCTCTTGAAGAGTAATGTCATCAACCTCGAACCGATCCCAGATCTTGTCCAGCTTGACTTTGCCATTAGGACCCTGGTACTCCACCTTGGGCGAAGCAATAGGCTCACTAAAAGTGACAAACGGCAACGCCAGGTTGATGAAACCGTTCTTGTATTTCTCAATGTCATCCTGTCCATCAACAACCTTGTACAACTCAAGGATCACCAGACCAGTAACCAGCGCAGTGGTTGTGGCAATGGCAGGAATAATCTTGCCAGCAATGAACTTGGTCTTGTGTCTGTCAGCAGTCTCAATCTGGTAGTTCTCCGCACGCAGGTTGCTGCAAGCAGTGATGAAATCAATGTGGTGGTTGCTATCATCATCCTTCTCAAACTCAACAGGAGTGAGCTGGAAACCAGAAAGAGACGAAGGAGCAGGCAAAGAGTTTACCAGGTTGGAAATCTCATTGTCATCCTTGAACCCGTCAGCGTTCGGATCCGGCTCGTTCTCGCTGGCCTGGATCTTCACACCCGAATCTGGCGTAAAGTCGGGAACGATAATGTTGTCCAGCTCGCGCAAGAAGTACTCCTTATCCTGACTGGGAGCCTTAATATCGTAGTTGAAGGCGTGCAAGTTGGCGGCCGAGGTGACAAAGGTGAAGTGAGTAGGGTTGGTAGCGTCAAACTTGAGGGCCTCAGGAGCGCGCTTGGGAGCAGCCCAGAATGGAGTACCAGACGAGGTGACAGCATCCTTGGGGAATGTGAACAGAAGCTGCTGGATATCGTTGGTATACAGCTTCTCAAAGAGAAGACGAGCCCACGCAATACAGTCCTCAAAGGTGCGAGGGCGGTCAGTAGTCAGACTGTCACGAATGCTAGTCAGAACGCTGACCTGGTTACCACCCTGCTTCAGAGCCTTCTCGACGTAGTCAGCCTGAGTCAGGTACATGTTGACAGTCTGTGGTCTCTGAACAAATGTAGGCTCAAAGATGTGCTCCTTGGCCCACGAGATGGTGTGCTCAATGCGGTAAGGGAAACTGCGAACAGTGCACATGGGGAACCCCTGCTCCGGTGGGTCGTGAGACGAAGAGTAAGACTCAGTAACGTTGGGCAGAACAACCTGCGTGTTACCCTTGGTACCCAGAGTACCAGACTCCAGAAGAGGCTTGCGGAAGAACACGCAACGCTGATCCACGTACTGACGAGCAGCGACGTTGTCCAGAGCATTGGTGACACCATCCAGCTTAGTCCAGAACGTCTCGTTGAAAAGATGCTCAGTGTTCTTGCCGACAGACTCCTTGAATGACTCAATGTGACCCTCAAGCTCAGGGTTCATCAAAGTAACAGCCTTGGCGGCAGAGTCCGACTTCATCTGGCCGACATTGTGAGGACGGAAAAGGAACTGACGGTTCAAGTTGCTGCGCTCAATAGAGTCCATATCAGTGACCCAAAGGCGACCCTCAGGTCCAGTTCCCAGACCAATCATAGCCCAGTTTTTCAACATCTCACAACCAATGGCACCGGCACCAACCAGGAACTCCTTGGTGTTGGCCAGCTTAGCCTGGAACTCCTTTCCAAAGACGGCAATCTGACCATCGTAACGGCTTCCAGTAGGCTTGCAAAGCTCGGCCGAACGAGGAGTGTTGACAGGAAGAGACTCAAGAGAATCAAAGTACAGGAACTGCTTGATGGGGTGGAACTTGCCGGAAACAGCCTTGAGGACCTCCTGCGCAGTGATACCACCAATGAAAGCAGCCATGGGAGTCAAGTCACCAGTAGCCTGGTAAGAGAGCTCCTTGAGAAGTTCAACCTTGAACTCAACCTCCTCGCCGTTATCAGCAGCACTCTTCTTAGCCAAAGCCAGAATCTCAGCAGCGTCCTCGTCGTTGAAAGGAGCAGGCAGACGACCCTTGGCCTCGGCGAAAGCGTGCAGAGCCTGTATACCGTGGTGAAGTTGTTGGGGGTGGTCAAACTTGGCGAAGTCAGAAATAAGGAATTCAGGCTCCTTGATAGCCGAAGCCAAATCCTTGAACTCAATAATCTTGGGCATCTTGACCTGGTGCCAAAGACCACCAGTCTTGTACTCGCCCAGACCGCTAACATCACCAATAGAGAAGTTGTCGGGACGGTTGACCTTGACCTCGCGAGGCTCACAGTTGTTGATTTCCATGCCCTGAACCTCGGTAAAAGTGACAAAGTCTCCATCCTGAAGGCCATGACGAGTCTCATCCAACACACTGACCAGGCCAGTCTCGTCAATGTTCACCACAATACCAGTGAGAGCAGCCTCACCCGAGGTATCAGTGCAAGCAAACTTGGCGCCAAAATCGCAGAAGATGGAACCGAAAAGACCAAAAGTATCAGCGATAACCACATAAATGCCGTTCTTGTGGCAGTAATCGGAAATAACCAGCTGCTGCTTCCGGGGAGTGTTGGTGAGAACAACAACCTGGTACTGCTTCAAGCTGTCCAGGTCCCGGTCGAGCGAGCTCTCAGTCTTGTGAATCTTGATGGGAACATAGGAGTTAAGCTCCGCGAGTCTTGGTGCGGAAACCTGATCTCTGGGCTTGCCAATGTCATCCTCGCGCAAGAAGAACTGGGAGGAGAGATCGGCGATGGAGACCGGCGCAGGGTCATAGACGGACAAACTCTTGACACCAGCAAGAGCGACGTTCTTGGCAATTTCAATACCGAGACCCTTGAGACCGACAACAAGAGCATTAGAAGCTCCCATGCGCTTCATGGCCTCATGGCCGAGGACGTAAAGCTGGCGACTGTAGAGGGATTCGTCGATCTCGCCGGCCGCAGGCGCGGGCGAGTCCTTCATTTCAACGTTGGACATTTTGGCTTCCTGTGGGAATATAGACTATGTTAGCGTTGGACCGATGGCGATGTTTTGACTGGTGTTGACACTTGTAAACGTACTGTCAAAGGCCTTTTTTGGGATACAACCAGATCCCCGTGGGAGTTCTTGCGCTTCCCCAGTTTGAATGACGTTGGTGGGATGCGGTGGCGCGCGAGGGGTATGTTCAATGAGGGTTTAGACTATATTCGCGGGTTATTTTATAGCCGCGAGACAATGTGTATTTGTCGCGAGGCTTAGGATATGTAGAGATGGACCACGAAAGAGTAGGATGGCGATGACGATTTAGAGAGATGGGTTTGGTTGAGTTTGAAAGAACACAAGGCGTGAATGTGGATTTGTAACAAACGAAACGACGGCTAACCCAAACCCAAAGTGGCGGCCGGATGGGGAAGAGGAGGGGAGCAAAGTGGGGCACGGCAAGCCAAATACAACAATCACGGGGCTGCACGAGGCAAGTGCTGGGTGATGTGTAAGGATTATTCACCAGTTGATGTTGTTATTCAAGTGGATTAGTGGTTCACGGGATACAGTCACGGAGCAACATGGAAATCAATCGACGTTGATGATAAGTGTAGTGACAAGTGAAGCTTGTCTCTCTTTAGCTAGGAGTCAGTCTTGGTAATGTTTTACAGGACTCATAGGCGTTATTACAGAGCTATTTGCACTTATCCAAGGCTGGAAGCTGTAGCTTAGTAGCTAGTGCGGGGCGGGGTGGCAAGCTAGAAGTGGGGCCATCATAAACCCTTGAATATATGTGTACTAGGGTATAGAAATGACATCAGACAAGCGACAGACGAACATGGGTAATCAATACAAGTTGGAGTAGACAATTATGGTAGATGAAGTGTTTAACGCTTTTATTGTATTGTAAAGGAAAATCAACTGGTTACTGATCTCGAAGAACGTTTAGCTAATGTGCTTCAGGTGAACATCGAAGATCAGACTCGAGTTAGGAGGAATGGCACCGGGGAAGCCACGGGCACCGTAGCCGTAGTCGGGAGTGATGTCAAGAGTAGCCTTCTCGCCGAGCTGCATCTGAACGACACCCTCGTCCCAGCCTGTAGATTGGAGAAAGAGAGGTTAGTTTATGAGGATGTTGGTGATTAGTAAAAGAACTTACCCTTGATGACCATGCCGACACCAATGCGGGTAACAAAGTCACCACGGCCAACGGAAGAGTCGAACCTAGAAAGGATATGTTAACTTGTATACTTTCAAAAAGCTTCTATGATAGCAAATCGTCGTCTATCTCGTCCTCCGCATCCTCTAGCTCCTAACCAGCCATCTCAATCTCTTCAATATAGTGTATAACGGATAGGAAAACATACTGCTTGCCCTTGGAGCCATCAGCGTTCTTGATCCAGCCAGTGTACTCAATGGTAACAGACTGGCCGTTAGTAGGCGAGGGGCCGCTGCCGGGAGAAATGATAGTCTTGGTAACACCCATGTTGAATCTCGTAGTAGAAAAAGCGCGTGAAATAAGGCGGTTCATTGGTGAGGAAGTTCAAGAAAAGGGAAAAGAAGGGGAGAAAAAGAAAAAAAAAAAAAAAAAAGAAAGAAGAAGAAAAAAAAAAAAGGGCCGGGTCTTCGCGTACTGAACGCCGACGGGGATGTGCTTCCTTTTTTGTAGCTGTAAGAACCGGCTTTGGGGCGTGAATAGTGGTGTGGTGGAAGGCGTTGCGATGAAATTGATGCCGATTGGGGAGGAGCAATGGGACGGGGGGAAGGTGGAGGAATGAAGGGAAGGAGCGGGTAGGTCGGTGTAGGTACATTGTAGGTACATTAGGTAGCATAGTAATTTGGTGGGATGAAAAAGTACCGTGGAGGTATCTATAAGCGACCTCCCCACCNTAGTGGTGTGGTGGAAGGCGTTGCGATGAAATTGATGCCGATTGGGGAGGAGCAATGGGACGGGGGGAAGGTGGAGGAATGAAGGGAAGGAGCGGGTAGGTCGGTGTAGGTACATTGTAGGTACATTTGGTAGCATAGTAATTTGATGGGAGGAACAGGTACCGTGGAGGTATCTATAAGCGACCTCCCCACCTTGTTGGCCACGGTTTGGGGTTGCTTGCAGAGGGGCAAGAGGGGCAAGCGGGGCTACAATGACAAGCGAAAATGTCACTTTGTGCAGTTAGTAGTGAATAGAGAAGCTATGTATGTATGTATGTAAGTTGTTTCTAAGTTGGGATAAGGCGATTAGGAAGGAACGAGGACAATTGATTTGATGTCGTCATTATTATTATTGATTGTGATTTTGGGTGATTATGTTGAGATGACGATGTTATCTGGTGTTTGTATGGGGGTTTTTTGGGCACTGTGGATGTTGTAGGTTCTCAATAAATAGGGAAGTGGTGAATTGGTAGTGACTGCTTGGTTCTTGGGGATTCTAGTAGTTTTGTGGTTCAGCGTGTTGGACCTTCCGATTCTGGTTGGTGGTATTCTGGAGCCAGGTACATAAGTGGATTGATGATGGCTTGAAAATGTTCAGGTGTGGCTTTTAGGAGGAGTAGGATAGTTGTGGCGGCTGTCAGAACACGGAAGATTTATGATGGAAGACTGGAACTGTCTGTATAAAGTATCAGTACAATAGATGTGGGGTACATTCGTCATGGCGTGTTGCATTCATATTTGGTTCAACGGTGATAGTTGTAGACCAAGAGGCTTAGCTTTACGCTTTGTCGCGTTTGATACGCTTTGAGTAGGTATATTCATCAATACCATCTCCGTCTACCGTCCATCCACCGTCTGTCGTCCCAGCGTCCACGTCCACTTCCCGACTATTCAGACCCTACATAGCCCTTGTGATACTGAGAGCTTCCTGCCCGGTGTAGATATGTCATACGGGGTAGACCGATGGGCTCTCCGTGGATACGCGGTGTAACGGGGATGATTTGCAGGTGGAAGGAGAGACGCGGCGGTTAACTAGTTGTGAGGGAGGGTATGACGGGAGAAGTTACTCGGGGGTTGGCGGGCGAAGAAAGGATTTGATTAGGATTGTGGTACTGAAAGGCGGAGATGGAAACTGACTTGAGGATGAACAAAGGATTATACTGTATATATAGAAGGCTGGTGGTACATGTGATTAGAAATGATAGTTGGTGTCAAACACATAAGGTTAACGGCAATATGCTCATAAACGAGAAGCCAAGACCAGTATAGTCTAGACCATTAGCCTTATCAAGGGTCCTAAATAGAATGATGCTGTAAATCTGGTAATGACCAGGCGGGCTAAACTCGTTCCCTCTATGATCGTCACGACTGGCCAGTTTCCCGCACCATTGAAAAAGACGAATGGTTCCCATCAGCTCATGACGGTGACAGACGCATGCAGCAAGCATGTAAACCGCTCATTCACCGGATGACGGCTTGATAGGGAATGATTNGATGTATGAATGGTTCCTTGGTGTTTGCCTGAAACGATGTCTTGAATATGATTGTACAATGAACTCTAGACGGTAGAGATTTACAAGGGTAATAAATTGAGGTAACTATGGGATAGCCAGTCAATGTGTAAGATATCACCATCATTGATATCACTATCAACAAAGGAACAACACGTACAATGTACGGTAGTCACGGTAGTCGTATTCAGCCTCCGCCGAACCAACGCCTATGATCACCGTTAATGTGTACCNGAATGAATGATGGTTCCTTGGTGTTTGCCTGAAACGATGTCTTGAATATGATTGTACAATGAACTCTAGACGGTAGAGATTTACAAGGGTAATAAATTGAGGTAACTATGTGAGAGCCAGTCAATGTGTAAGATATCACCATCATTGATATCACTGTCAACAAAGGAACAACACGTACAATGTATGTACGATAGTCACGGTAGTCACGGTAATCGTATTCAGCCTCCGCCGAACCAACGCCTATGATCACCGTTAATGTGTACCTGAGACAGGGATACACTGCATATAACGGCACGTGTCGTCACAACCCCATCACCAAAAACGGTCCAGAACTACGGTCAGTTAGTCACCAAATCAGTCAAACAAAACTCAGTCGCGCGTCAATTTGTCCTTTAATTTCCCGTATGTAGGTTATGGTTAACCCTAAGGTTAGTGTGACAATACGTTGGTTTGAAAAAGGGGGTAACGACTAAAACGATAGCTTTATGTCAACAAAGTAAAGTAGTAAGTAGTAGTAAGTAAAGTAAACAAACAGACCCAAAGAAAGACCCAGATTACTGTTTAAACCGGGCGTAATGCTCGCGAATTATCCGAATGTGGCGTCAGTTGAGAGCATAATCGTGTTACTTGGTCTATCAAAGGGTTAGGGTCAATTGTCAAAGGAATAATATTAATTTCGCTTGGAACGGACGGACGGGAGGGCCGAGTGTCTTTTCTTTTTGTCTTATGGTTGGTTAAAAGATAGAGGGATGAATATGTCAATAAAGTAGGGAGCCGGGAAAGGAAAGGAGAGACTTTAAAATGGAAGGTGTATTTTGATTTTATAAAGTGACGGGAATGAATTTGCCGTGCCAAGGTTTTGATAATAGACAGGTTNGTCAGTTAGTCACCAAATCAGTCAAACAAAACTCAGTCGCGCGTCAATTTGTCCTTTAATTTCCCGTATGTAGGTTATGGTTAACCCTAAGGTTAGTGTGACAATACGTTGGTTTGAAAAAGGGGGTGACGACTAAGACGATGGCTTTATGTCAACAAAGTAAAGTAGTAAGTAAAGTAAACAAACAGACCCAAAGAAAGACACAGATTACTGTTTAAACCGGGCGTAATGCTCGCGAATTATCCGAATGTGGCGTCAGTTAAGAGCATAATTGTGTTACTTGGTCCGCCATAGGGTTAGGGTCAGCTATCAAAGGAAGAATATTAATTTCGCTTGGAACGGACGGGAGGGCCGAGTGTCTTTTTTTTTTGTCTTATGGTTGGTTAAAAGATAGAGGGATGAATATGTCAATAAAGTAGGGAGCCGGGAAAGGAGAGACTTTAAAATGGAAGGTGCATTTTGATTTTATAAAGTGACGGGAATGAATTTGCCGTGCCAAGGTTTTGATAATAGACAGGTTCTAGCGTCAATTGTGAAAGTTCATGCTATAGTGATTGATTCAGGCGGTTACTGTGGAATGGAAGGAAAAGAAGACGAGGAGAATGATGAATGAACCAATAAGGATTGAAATGTTCCTGT
>JSUI01006171.1:0-24322 GCA_000833645.1 Huntiella omanensis | reverse complement strand
TGAGGCATTATAGACTTGTATAAATCACAGCATGAAAACTAACAAGCCGCTTCCAGCGAAATTAGCAGTCGACACGTATCCGCCGATATCTGTACCCTGCCAAATTTTTCATTCTCGGATCCTCGTGGCACTCGTAGCCCGTGGCTATTTCCAAACAAACTAGATGGTTTTTTTGAGTACGTCATTTTAAACGTTACACTAGAATGGCGAAGCTAACATGTGACGTTGTAGCGGTAATGGCTCTACGGATGAGCAACGGGCTTTGCGAGAATTCCTCAATACTTCGATGCCGCCTAACGTATCTGAGGATTCATGGTTTGATGATGGTTCTCCGTCTACAAACCAGGAGCCGTCAATTAATTCCCAAGCCACGAGCGCCTTAAACCCCAACTCTCGGGTCTTCAAATCACACCCTACTTCGCAAAACAGTGATTCCACCAATAATCACCCAAGTCAGAACGATTATGAAAGGGAAGACTATGTTCCCAACCACGCGCCTGATACGATTGAAAAATCGGAACTTGACATTTTCCTTGCCGAATAGATTTCACGGCGGAGAAAAATGTTTACTTCTACGGAGCAGGCTGTTCGACGCAGAGCCCATGCCATCAATGGCTTGCGTTACAGAGATTGGCTTCGAAGCTTTCTTCCAGCCGAAAACCCTGATATTGAACACACTATATCCTGCAAAGAACGCAGTAGGCCCGTGTCTCCGGCTGCCTCGACACAAACTTATTTTTTTGACAATGCAACGGACAGCACTGAAGAGACTGATCCTCTTGCAGAATGGCATATTCATGGCATTGAATCACTACTAACGGATACCGTTCATGATGCTACCAATTCAACATTCTACCAACAGCGTCCTGCTCAGACGAAGAACTATCCTATCATCAACACGGCTTCCAGTAATATGCCAGGACACTACCAGTTTAGTCACCCCAACCACACTCAAGGTGGAGTCGGCTACGGCGGGATGTATAATGCTGCCTTTCGGGGATACTCTGTGCACACCAATGAAGGTTACAACAAACGTGGTGTCTATACCCCCAACACATACACCATGCCACTCCGGGGGGTTTCTCATCAGCCTCAGCCTTGGTTAGGACCTCCCGCAGTCATGGACTACGAATCTTCATCCGTACATTCACAGACCGAACCTTTAGGTCGTGTTTCTCCCCCGAGAGGCTTTGAGCTTCCTATGAATTCTTTTGTCCCCAAAACAACTATGAACCGTCACTTGCAAAACGGGAATGTTCCTCCGAGTGGGCCTTCTACATATTCCTCGGGTGGCAAGATGCCAATTCTCTCAAGGTCAAGACTAGGACTGTCACCCAAGCGAAATGTCTCGNGCGGGATGTATAATGCTGCCTTTCGGGGATACTCCGTGCACACCAATGAAGGTTACAACAAACGTGGTGTCTATACCCCCAACACATACACCATGCCACTCCGGGGGGTTTCTCATCAGCCTCAGCCTTGGTTAGGACCTCCCGCAGTCATGGACTACGAATCTTCATCCGTACATTCACAGGCCGAACCTTTAGGTCGTGTTTCTCCCCCGAGAGGCTTTGGGCTTCCTATGAATTCTTTTGTCCCCAAAACAACTATGAACCGCCACTTGCAAAACGGGCATGTTCCTCCGAGTGGGCCTTCTACATATTCCTCGGGTGGCAAGATGCCAATTCTCTCAAGGTCAAGACTAGGACTGTCACCCAAGCGAAATGTCTCGGTTGGAACTGAAGCCCTGACTTCGGCGCTGACCAAGGAGGAAGAGAGTGGATTTGAAAGTGACGATGAAGACTCTTGGTTGACGGCACAAAGCTCTTCCAGGGTCAAAAAGCCCACCTACGCTGCAGTGGCAGCCAAGTCTCGTACACCAGTAAAGTCTGTTTTAGCAACTGAGCTGCCTGTGGATGGTCAAGATGCGAGCCCATCGGATTCGAAATTGGACAGCGATTTGGATCATGCTGAGCATGGCATGTCTATTGCTTAATGCCTAGAATACCATGATAGTGTAGGAAGCGGAATCTCCTTATGTTAGTTAGTTTTATGATAACTTAGGGACACTCTGTAACTGGTTTGATCCCCCCTTTAATTATGAATACTTTAATCTATGTATTGTTGGTAATGTGTGTGAGCTTTTTGACGTTTGTCATCGGTACCCATCACAAAGAGCCATAGGGTTATGATGTATTGGTGATATAAGGGTCGTTTATCTTATCTTATCAAATGCGATAAGGCGCGGCAGCTATGCAAGATGAGCTTCACGTCAACCAACAATTGAACAGCATCAACAACGTCATTCTCAGCCTTTTGTCGCCAATTACTTAGTCTTCATCAACTGTACTTTTTTGTTCTCCGCGCATGTGACCCCTCCAAACAAGATTTTTCCATTTATATCAACGGCATCACTTTCTCCCGCGTACACATTCACAATGCAAGCGTGCATCGACGACTCTCGATACCGAACCTCAACCCAGTACACTTTGTGGTCATTTTCGCAGGCTAAATTGAAAGCCCTCCGTGAACGGTCCAATGCTCTTGCTATCCAGCAGATATCCCCTAAGCATCCCGCTGACGCACCAAAACCCGACTTCTTAACTGCCGACGAAGAGGCCCAGCTCCTCAAGTTCTTCATTGCAGAACTTCTTCGCGCAGGCCAATTCTGTAACCTCTCGAGTGAAATCAGAGCAACGGCTGCGATTTTTATGCGGCGATTTTATCTCAATGAGAGTATTATGGGATATCCGCCTATGCAACTCTTGAAGACATGTCTCTTCTTTGGTGCAAAGACTGAAGGTGCATACTTGAGAGCAAGCAAGTTCTCAGAGAAATTCCCTAACACAGATGCTGAGGAAATTGTGGCGGGAGAGTTTCTACTGGCTCAGGGGATTCGGTTTGCATTTGATGTTAGACACCCGTTTAGGGCATTCGAGGCCCTGGTGTTGGAACTACGGAGAGCGTATCCGGAGGATGACTTGAGAGTGGAACAAGCTGCCGACAAGGTGCGAGCAATTTTGAAGTTTAGTACACTGGTTACGGACGTATATTTCCATTGGACGCCTAGCCAGATTGTGTTGGCTGCCTTGGCAATCGTGGATCAGGAGCTCCTTGATCGTGTCATGGATTCGCTAGATTTTGGTCCCGACGATGACGCCAGAACGATTGAGCTCAAGGAAAAGGTGTATGCCAACATTCTTCGGTGCCAGGAGGTGCTGGAGACGGAGCCACCGGAGAGACTAGATGGGTACTGGGCTACAGTTGCTTCAAAAGAGATGAAACCCCTGTTGAAGAAATTGAGGAAGTGTAGAGATCCTGAACGGGTTGATTTGGTCAAGGTGCAGAAGGCCAGACGAGAACTCCTCAGAGAGGAAAGTCGGGGCGAGAAAAAGAAGCCGTTGGATGATCCCTTTGGCCCGGCTTTGTAGGGTTTGTAAATAACTTGTCTGGAAATATAAAGATGCTTTCAATGTCGTATGGTGGTAACGAATCATGTGTTGTTAGTGGCTGAATGTATGTATGTATGTACATACATACACACAGGATCTTCGGGTAAGGACGGTACGCGCCGGCATGCAGCGGGCCATGCCTAGTTCTCAAGGCTGACTATGTGGAGAGTTCTAAGCGTGAGCAATGGCTCTAGTTCCTATGAAATTTAGACTTTGGCTGTCCTTCACCGCTTTGATTGTTTGAAAAAAGTAAGGGCATTTGAACGTAGATTGTGAAGAATGAGTGGCGTGATTTTGTTGATAAGGTCTGAGTATTTTGGTACTGATGCATATGAGTATGTACATACACACTTGATTGTTTGATTGAAATTGGCATTTTTGTGTTTAGTTGATAGATAGCTCTTGGTATTTCAAATGTTCGCCTGTTCGTCTGGTGGTTATCAGATCTGATAAGATCATGTGATGAATACTTATGGTCCGGGCCAGCACCTCCGAAGAAAACAAAGTCCCTAGTGGCAAAAACCACTATAGATTGGACTCAATCCCGAATATCAGGGAAAGCAGATTGTCGTTTGAGGATGGTGGGATTTTCTTTCAGTGGTTGTTCACGCATGGACAAACTCCGCGGGTCATAGACCCAGCTGACATCGTACCATTGATGCACAGGGCTGGCCAATGGTGTTCAACAGACTCAGTGATGTTGGACTTGAACTGTGTACTTATTGAGTCTTGTATTCACTTTCACGATAATCAGCTATCAAGCTTCCAAACAAACAATGTCGTAGAAACTGTTTAGCTAGCACTACTACGTCAAAAATTGCAGCAGGTACTTGGAGGATTTCATGGCCAAGCAGGGAAGGGTGAAGCGCCAGCCTGTTGCTGTGAGGTTCGGCAGTACTCTTTTGCGTCAAATATTGCGGGGCCTTGCCATTGCGGCTCTTGGCAAATGAAAGCGCAGTTCTGCATGCATGCTGATCGAAAAAAAGAGGGGCAGGAATCCGACGGCGAGTCAGTTGATTGTGGTTTCCTTGATAAGGCTTCACGCTTAATTCAATAGTTGTACATACACATATTTTACGTTTGCCTTGGGAAGTTTTTCGGCTGTCTACAGTGCAACGAATATAGAAACATGTGTGCTAACATATTCAGTGAGTTACTATAGCTACAGTAACATNGCTGTGAGGTTCGGCAGTACTCTTTTGCGTCAAATATTGCGGGGCCTTGCCATTGCGGCTCTTGGCAAATGAAAGCGCAGTTCTGCATGCATGCTGATCGAAAAAAAGAGGGGCAGGCATCCGACGGCGAGTCAGTTGATTGTGGTTTCCTTGATAAGGCTTCACGTTTAATTCAATAGTTGTACATACACATATTTCACGTTTTCCTTGGGAAGTTTTTGGGCTGTCTACAGCGCAACGAATATAGACACATGTGTGCTAACATATTCAGTGAGTTACTATAGCTACAGTAACATCGTGAACTAAAATATACTTGACACTTGTCGCTCGCCCAACAACAGGATGGTGGAAGTGGAGAACAAATACGTAAGAAAAAAGTGAACGGACAGCGGAGCGGGGCTGCTATGGCCTAAAATGATGATTAGGAAGGAGGAAGCGCTGGTGCCCCTCGTCAAAGCGTTGGGGAGTCGAGATTTTGGCAGAGCTAAAGAACACGAGAGCAAGGAAATGTTGGTAGCTCACAGGTTTCAATGGGACACTGGTTTTGACAAAAGGTATAGACTGTTACGATGATGGTGAGTTGAATAGCTTCTAAATGTCTCAGATAGTTCCAGTGCTCCGACCGAGGTGCCAAATACAGACAAAGAACATTGGAGAAAATCATTCCTTGGCTTTAGAGCTTTTAGAGGGGAAGGATATGAGGACCTACGTACGCCAAGGCAGCTGGACTTCTACACACACTTGCTGTCACGGAGGCTTCCGTCATTAACACCGCATTGGTTGGTTTAATCAATGTGTTTTGTTTTTTGGATGAAATGATAAGCTTGAGTAGACTTCTCCAATTGCAAAGAATCTTGGAGTTCATTCTGTTTTGAACGGAGACGGTGACCAGAAATGGAGTAGTTCTTGGAGTTTAATCGAGAGTGCTATGAGAATTACAGAACGACAATAGCTATAGCTTGAATAGTTCATTTGAATCTCACATGTATGTAAACGCATGCAAGTCACGAATCATCACCTGGCAAGCTCTATGAAGCTCCATAAAGCTCTATACAGACGTAGTACAGGCAGCTATCGTAAATCAAATATACCGAAAACACCGGACTCCGAATTTGCGGGTGGCTCAATGAAACCATTGAATTAGTGTCGGACAACATCACGCGCCCATGTTGACCGAGGGTTCTAGAGGAAACAGTAGCCTTAGAAGCCTCCAACTAACACAGAAATAATCCCTTTTCGATTATAACCGTCCGTCGGAAACATGGAAACATCGCAGAGCCGCATTGGTATATTGCAGAGCTCTCCAATGCTTTCTAGACCTGAAGATGATCAACGAAACATTGAGCATATGCATCTACATACATACATCGTTGCATAGCTTCAATCATGTCTATAAAGATTGTCGAGTTCACTTCACCGTGATATGTACATTCGGAAAGTGTCGTTGTCGTAAATTCTTGTTGTTAGCGGACGGCCGGTGCACCAAAATAACANCTCCAACTAACACAGAAATAATCCCTTTTCGATTATAACCGTCCGTCGGAAACATGGAAACATCGCAGAGCCGCATTGGTATATTGCAGAGCTCTCCAATGCTTTCTAGACCTGAAGATGATCAACGCAACATTGAGCATATGCATTTACATACATACATCGTTGCATAGCTTCAATCATGTCTATCAAGATTGTCGAGTTCACTTCACCGTGATACATCCGGAAAGTGTCGTTGTCGTAAATTCCTGTTGTTAGCGGACGGCCGGTGCACCAAAATAACAACCACCCCCACCTTGGAAACTACCTAGCCCCCCAGGGGAAGAAAGTGAATCAACCACCACCCCCGTCGCCAAAACCGGAAACACCAAAACCAAGGCACAAAAACCTCAGGTATTGATGGGAGTTGCCAGTTTGGCTCGGAATTTCTAAAAAAGTTTTCTCTTCGCTCTTGGCTTGTGGATTCACGATTCTCCTCTTTTTTTTTGCGTCGACTATTTTTTGCCCTTCTTTTTCCTCTTTGAACCTGTATTTAATTGGAACTTTGCTTCTTCCTCTTTCATTCTTGTTGACAAGTTGTTTTCGGTTTGTCATACTAATATCTTTTGTACGTGTTTCCAGTAGCTGTCATGCAAAAAGTATAGCTTGTGAACTATTTGCCGATTCTTCTTGCAAGAGCAACAGAACAATGTTCATTCTATCGTGCTTTCCAATGCTAGACCTTTGCCGTGGCACCATCCCAAATTAGACCACCAAACTAACGTCATCTTTCTCTCTCGTATAGATCACATAAAATGGCGTCCCCCGTTGCTTCCGCGGCCCTCCGCGCTCGTGTGGCCCGTCCTTCTTACCTCAAGAAGCTCGCCCCCCCCGAGTCTCTCATTCACCACTTCCCTAACGGTTCTTACATCGGCTGGTCCGGTTTCACCGGTGTCGGTTACCCCAAGCTGGTACCCACTGCCATGGCTGACTACGTCGAGAAGAACAACCTTCAGGGCAAGCTCAAGTACGATCTCTTCGTTGGTGCTTCCGCTGGTGGTGACACCGAGCCCCGCTGGGCTGCTCTCGACATGATCAACCGCCGTTCTCCTCACCAGGTTGGCAAGGACATTTCCAAGGGTATCAACGAGGGTCGCATCAACTTCTTCGACAAGCACTTGTCCATGTTCCCCTCTGACCTGACCTACGGTTGGTACACCAAGAACAAGGAGGGCGGCAAGCTCGATGTCGCTGTTGTTGAGGCTACCGAGATTCTTGCTGACGGCTCCATCATCCCTGGTGCCTCCGTCGGTGCCTCTCCCGAGCTCATCCACATGGCTGACAAGGTCATTATCGAGGTCAACACCTCCATTCCTTCCTTCAAGGGCCTCCACGACATCACCATGCCCGAGGAGATCCGCCAGCCCTACCTCATCACCAAGTGCCAGGACCGCATTGGATCCCGTGGTATCCCCGTCGACCCCGAAAAGGTCGTTGCCATCGTCGAGTGCACTCGCCCCGATAAGACCGGCCCCAACGCGGCCGCCGACGATGTCTCCAAGGGTATCGCCAACAACCTGATTGAGTTCTTCGAGCACGAGGTCGCCCAGGGCCGCCTCAGCAAGAGCCTTCTGCCCCTCCAGTCTGGTATTGGTAACGTTGCCAACGCCATCATTGGTGGTCTCCAGGCCTCTCAGTTCAAGAACCTCAACGTTTGGACTGAGGTTATCCAGGACACCTTCCTTGACCTGTTCGACTCTGGCCACCTGGACTTCGCCACTGCCACCTCCGTCCGCTTCTCGCCCGAGGGTTTCAAGCGCTTCTACGATAAGTGGGACTTCTACGCCCCTAAGCTGCTTCTCCGTAACCAGCAGGTTTCCAACTCTCCTGAGATCATCAAGCGTCTCGGTGTCATTGCCATGAACACCCCCGTCGAGGTTGACATCTACGCCCACGCCAACTCCACCTGCGTTAACGGCTCTCGCATGCTCAACGGTCTCGGTGGTTCCGCTGACTTCCTCCGTAACGCCCGTTACTCCATCATGCACACCCCCTCGGCCCGTGCTTCCAAGACTGACCCCACCGGTATCTCTTGCATTGTTCCCATGGCTACTCACGTTGACCAGACTGAGCACGATCTTGATGTCATTGTCACTGAGCAGGGTCTGGCTGATGTCCGTGGTCTGTCGCCTCGCCAGCGTGCCCGTGTCATCATTGACAAGTGCGCTCACCCCGTCTACCAGCCCATCCTCAAGCACTACTTCGAGAAGGCTGAGTTCGAGTGCCTCAAGAAGGGTATGGGCCACGAGCCCCACCTGCTCTTCAACTCTTTCGACCTCCACAAGGCTCTGATCGAGCAGGGCTCCATGGCCAAGGTCAACTCCTTCTAAATCAACTAGCCTTTTGGCGCCTGTTGTCTGTTTGATTATGTAACCAATATTGAAGCAGTTGTTCGGGTGTTGTGTATGTCCCGCATATGGGGTACCTCTTGCTTAGTACATTTAAGCAAGCTGATAGTGTCATGTTTATAACCCACGACATTATCAGTGTTTTCTTGGTTATAAAGAACTGGGTTGCTTTGGATGTTTGTGTTTTTTTCATGGCGTTTGTTTTGTTTTTTGCTTCTCCTTTGAGTTGGGAACTTTTCATGGGCCTTTTGACGAGGTGGTTTATCGTGAAGTCCCAAGTGTATCTTGGGTACTTTTCGACGGCATTTTCTTTTACCTATAAAGCCTATAAAATGTAATATAAGTACATACATAGCTTTGAATATAATTGAATGTTGTGCCTTGAAAATATCTTCATGCATATGTGCCGAGGTTATGTCATGGCCCGGGGTCGACCCGGTGGTCCGATACTCAGGGATCCACTTTTACCCCGGTGAATTCGTGGTGAAAGATCGGTTGTTAATAAGGGGCTAAATTCGAGCGCCAGTCATCAAGCTGTTATTTCCTTTATTGTTTACCCGATGTAGTCATTACACATATCAATGTCATGTGGGGTTATATTGGAATCAGTAAACGAGGTTATGTCCGACTGAAAATGAGCATTTGTGCATCTGGAACACCGGGTAGTTACCGTGATAGCCACGAGTGTAACGGANAATGTTGTGCCTTGAAAATATCTTCATGCATATGTGCCGAGGTTATGTCATGGCCCGGGGTCGACCCGGTGGTCCGATACTCAGGGATCCACTTTTACCCCGGTGAATTCGTGGTGAAAGATCGGTTGTTAATAAGGGGCTAAATTCGAGCGCCAGTCACCAAGCTGTTATTTCCTATATTGTTTACCCGATGTAGTCATTACACATATCAATGTCACGTGGGGTTATATTGGAATCAGTAAACGAGGTTATGTCCGACTGAAAATGAGCATTTGTGCATCTGGAACACCGGGTAGTTACCGTGATAGCCACGAGTGTAACGGAAAGGCGGTGTTGTAAATGGCAAGGCATCAAGCCCGAGAAATGTCCCATTACAGCTACCACCAGGGTGATTGGAAATAGAAAACTTAAAAATCATATTGCCGTACTCGATAACACTTGTTTCTATGTGTATGTAGGCGTACTTATCTTCTAAATGGTACTGGAATATCATGATACTAACTAACAATCATGGATGACTGATGTGCATAGGGTTAGGGTGCAAGCGGCTTAAATTTATTCAACGACAAACTCAATCTAGGCGAACTAATTGTATACCAACTATCGAAGCCGAGCTTCACCGCTGGAGGCCACCATACACGATGGCAATTTTCAAAGATTTTGGATGAATCCCGGAATACCCAGTATGCCTAGATATGTGCTTAAATACGTGAACATTACTAACGCATATTTCAGTTCGTGACCCGTTTAAATCACAGCAATCATTTCTAAACTCATCATGTCCGACGCACCATCATCAACGAGTGTGGTCACCGATCGTCAAACTCCGGCGTCAAGTCCTCTCCGGTCTTTGGAGACTCAATCTTCACCAGCCCCTCAACGAAGAGTCAGAGGCTCAGTTGCTTGTCGGCGATGTCGAAGATATCGTTGCAAATGCATTCATGCCAACATGAAGCCACCATGTGAAGCATGTGTTAAAGCCGGCATCCAAGAAGCTGAAACTTGCTCTTTCCCCCAGCCCGGAGAAAAACTCACCGATCGGGAGCATAGAAGAAGAATATCAAGGTCTTCGGCGTTAGGAGACAGATCTTGGAGCGGATGTTCGGTCATGACAATATCAGAGACTCCGGAGAATCAACCAGGTGGACAAGAGGCTGCGACAGCATCAATAAATCCAAAACTACCCATTGTTGGACCGCAATTAACTCCAGATCCGCCATTGGAAGAGGTTGTTGAAGGCTGCCGGATATTCTTGGTTTCTTATTTTCAACTCGGTTTCATACCTAAATCGGTGTTTCTTGAATCGCTCGTTCGGGACGCCCAGAATGTTAGCCAATTTCTCGTCTATTCGATCCTTTGTATATCAGCACGATTCACCCCGAGTCTTGTCACTCGTTTTGGCTCACCAGCTTCTGCTACTGCATATTTTGAATCTAAAGCACACCAAATGGTACCGGATCAGATGTATAAGCCGTCACTAGAGAATATCCAAGCCTTCTTCTTACTTGCTGTGGCTGAATGGGGAAATGGCGAAAAGCAACGAAGTAGCATGGACATGGGAATTGCTGTACGAATGGCTGGATTGTTGAAGCTACATTGCGAGGAGTCATATGCATTGGCACCGGACGCCACCGCTGAACAGATTGTCAGATCAGAGAGTGCCAGGAGAACATTTTGGATGATACAAAGCCAGGAGAATCTACATTCTGGTTACAAGACTCCGGCACCATTTCCACTGGAGGCTATCACTACATTACTGCCTTGTAACGAACATGACTTTGCATTTGCTTGTTTGCCAAAGTCAAGAGCCGCGGTCAATGGAACACCACCAGCAGTTGGCAATCCGGATCTTGTCTACGCACCGGATCGATGTTTGTTTGCAAGCCTGATCCAAGTACATGGCTTATGGGGCACTGTTGCTCGACAAGCATGCCGGACTGACGCGAACATTAATAATGCACCGCCATGGTCGGATACAAGCTCATATGCTGAAACCATGATTGCCCTGGACAAATGGGAAGATTCATTACCAATGAATCATCGCTTTTCAGTTTGGAATCTACGTGGTTGGAAGTCGGAGAGTCTGCACCTGGCATATCTCGCAGTCACTATGGTAATTCGCCTGAGTAATATTGTACTACGAAGGGTCTACATGGAAGATATGGTATCGGCGCTCACTCCTGATTCGCCCGCGGAACTACTGGATTCAGCGCCTAGCATGGCAGCTTTAGACGATGAGGGACATGAGAGACCCAGAGAGAAGTATCCTGAGGCGCCTGTAGGATTTTGGACGACAATGGCAAGTCAGTTGTTTAAGAATGTGCAAGAACTTCATGAGCAAATCGATGCATACTTTGTCATGAGAACACCCAACGAGGGCTTTCCCCAGATTCTTGTGTTTTGTGTCTACATGTGTGGCTCAATGGCCTCTTCTCTTTGGCAGCATCCGGCCTTGTGTCCCGAAATTGCGTCAGATGCAGAACAAATGGCCATGCGAAGCTTACAAGTGTTAAACGTCCTCAAGCCTGCCTGGCCGGGAAGTGGGAAATGGCCTATGGGTGTTAGTCGTGGTCGAAAGCCTTTGCCTTCAGGAAACAATAGAGCCGAATGTGGTCCCAATGATGTGGGTGGTGTCATATCTGACAGTGCAAGAGTTAATTTCACGGGGGTTGCATTAGACGGAAAGCATGATGGGACGACTTTGATATCTGCGCCCGCAACGACAAATGTTATTGGCAAATTGGGATCCCACGTTTCTGAGGCCACAGCCATGACTCCTTTAGGGGCATATCCCGCGGGAACTAACATGTCGCCGCATGGCCCAACGTCGTCAATGGGAGCGAAGGCGTACACCGGGCCACAACAAGACTATGGGCCGGACCAGAGTCCTCATGATGTAACCGGAACATGTAGTCTAGAAGGTGATCCAGTATCGGGTCGTGTGCAACAGCACGACATGCACTCTTTCCCAAATGAGATATTCGATGCCGAGCTAAGTGCTTTTCTTCAGGGTGATCTTCGATTTGAGAACTGGAATGGTGGAGTGTCATCAGGCTGAGGGTCGTCGGATTAAGCCTTGGTAGGATGTGGAAAGCCGAGCTATGAGAGGGGCACCAGCTAGATGGAGTATCAGCTGACACAAAACGACGGACTTCGAGAGTCGTTAAGTTTGGAGTTGTTGTTGGAGATTCTCATGGGAATATATATTCAAAGTACCAAGCTTTCTCAGTCCCGGAAATGTGTTTCTATCATGTCATACTTTGGTCTGTTCTCGTGACTTTTACGTTATGGCTTGTAGTTTTTGCTTTGTTTGATGTTGCGTATGGCCACCGGGACATTGTGAAAGGTATCGCACCATACATACATCTCCCAATAGGATCCCGTTAATGTGCCGTTCATATGTGAGTATGGATCCATTCAGGTCCAGGTTCGGGACTACGATCCCACCGGCCGATGAGACCTCTAGCCGGATGAACCATGTCACTTCTTCAATAATACAATACTGTGTATGCAAATGTATTTTCTTGGCGGCTGTAAGCAAGCTGTCCTACTAAAAGCGCTTGGGGGATGGATGGATCGATTTTGGACCGGGTATGTGCCGGTCCATGTATCCGGATATACAGAATTATGACCAGGGTCGAGGCAGGTCAAAATCTATGTAAACTTGCCGATTAGAACCAACTGCATGTTGCAGGCCCGGTCGATAGGCAGCGCTCATGGTTCATGATTGGTTTGATATGTACATATTGCGTGTACGAATGAGATCTTCATGCCGGACATCAACCAACCGGTTTTCTCAATGATACAGTATACTCTGAGAATTCCAGTGAGCATGATTCAACCTCGTAGGATCCGGTTGTTCTCCAAGTCAGCTGTTGATCTAAATCAGGCACAACAGCATCGACTATGCTACCCGGTACCTGCAAATCCATCTTTGAATCCGGCCGGGTGATGACAGCTTTTCTAGATCGCACTCCAGGCGGTATTCAAACACACCCCGGATCCCGGGTATTTACATCCCAATTCCAGGTTCTGGCCAGGGGTGAATACGGATGGTCCGCCATTGTGCAGAGTATCGCACTAACTAGCTTCTTGGGCGTATGGGAATGCTTCCCACCGGATCGAACCCGGCAATTAGGTGATGGAGTGTATAGGGTGTGTAGTAAGGCGGCTCAGCGAAGAGCGAATTTAGGTAGAGGCTCAAAGGACAAAGGGGTGTGTGAGTTGGAGAATCAACTTCAATTTAGAAATCGATGTAGAGAATGTCAGTCTTCAGACATGGACATTGTACAACACATGATTATAATGTACGTACATACATACATATGTACATGTCAAAGTTTATGTCAGACATGTCAAATGCATGATGACAAAACTTGCTAAGACAAAGCGAGTCCAAAATCTGGGGAAGAAACGCCAGCCGACGGCCGCCGAACTCTATTACAAATAGTTTCTCGAGATACTCCAAACTAGGACGTCATCGCATTGGCAACAACATTCAAAGTACCGTACTTTTAACTAGTGACCGCGGAGTTTCACACGCGAGCGAGTTGATCGGGTTTAATGGAAACTGGGGAAGGTGGTTTCCATAAAGTAATAAATGCGTCATTCGCTAGATATGTTGTATTTTGACCACGGAACGGGGCGGGGGGTGTGTGCGATAACAATGCGTGGTAACCCTTGGTGTGTGCATGTATAACCCTGCCATGTATTAGTGTTAAACGCCAGAAGGAACACCTCATGTACATACGCAAATTACTAGTTTAACAAAATATCAATTGTCAAGTAAACTAAACTCCTATCAACTCTCACATTTTACAATTCATCACGCTCTCCATCCACTGGCGCCTTGGCTTCTACAAGCTTGGCAGCAGTTTCATCTCCCTTCTTAACCATGCTAGTGATGATTTCGTAGGCGATCTGCGCAGCAAGCAGTGAAGTAGTCTCACCAGAGTCATCGTAGCTAGGGCTGACCTCGACAATATCAGCACCAACAACATTGAGGCCCTCAATACCGCGAAGGATGCGGATAAACTCGCGGGCAGTCCAACCGCCAGGCTCGGGAGTACCGGTACCAGGTGCCAGACCGGGTTCAATGATATCGATATCAACTGACAAGTAGACAGGGTTCTCAGTTCCAAGACGCTCCATGATGGTGTTGATGACACCATCAACACCAATATCATCAATGTCATCGGCAAGAATACGGTACCAACCCTGGGCAGTATCATCTCTGAAGTCAGCATCATCGACGCCGGACAGACGGGTACGAATACCACCGTGGACGGATCCGTTTGCGATCAGACCCTCACTGTGAGCCATCCAGAAGAAACTGCCATGAGTGAAGAAGCTTTGAGGGAATGGTTGACCAGGCTCAGGAAGAGGAACCCACACTGAGGGGTACTTTGCGGGGTGCCAAGTATCCAGATGGGCGTCAAAGTGCAAGACGTTGATGGGGCGGTCGTATGCCTTGTTAAGGGCACGAAGAGCGGGGAGGGCAATACTGTGATCACCGCCAAGAGAAACGAGCTTAGGCTTACCGCCAGTGTGAGCCTCGGAGGTTGGGGACCGCTTAGAAAGCTCCTTGTAGCCTTCGGTCATCTGAGCAAGAGCAAGTCCATTGTCAAAGGGCGCGACGTTCATGTCGCCACAGTCAACAACGCGGGCCCATGAGGTGTATGGGTTGATCCCGGCACGGTGGTTGTAGCTGCGGAAGGGAGTTTGTCTCTGAGAGCCCGAACGAATACCGCGCGGACCAAATCGAGTACCTATTGGATTGAAGGAGTACTGTTAGAATCAAAGGGGGGATCCATTGATCCACAGAGGAGGTGGACTAAATGTGGAGTGCACACATCACAAACATACCTGGACGGTAACTGACAGCGGTGTCAAAGGGTACACCGATGACACCAATGTCGAATGGATACTTTTCCTCAACGAGGCATTTGACATGGGGCAAATGGGCAAAAGTTTGGATACCGGCAAAGCCCCACTGTGGATGTCAGTCAATGTGATGTTGAGAAATCGGAAAGTACAGCCAGATGATGAACAGAAAAAGATTCCAGGGTTGGAATCGCACCGGTTGCGTCTCAGAGCATATACATAGACTTTCCAGTTTGAGGGGGGTGAGTGGAGTAATTGTCCATGGTCTGAAGTTTACATTGACATAAAAGCTTGGCAGCACATATGTTGGACACCATAAACTAACAGCATTGCGGCTGAAGCCAAAAACACACACAAGAACGTAGACGACTGACCGATGGACCAACCCCGAGCAACAGACTCAAGACTGGCTAATCATATGCCTAAGAAAGGTATTTACTCACATCAGTACCCCATTTCTCCTCCAGCGTAGGCCCGTCGGAATGGGAATCAGTGTGGGCGTCATTATGGCCCCTGTGAGCGTTACTCAAACCGAGGGTGGCTAAAAGTAACAACTGTTTAAGACCCATTGTCTAGCTGAGTCGTCGGAACAAAAAAACGTGATAGATGGTGTGACAAAGTGACGTGTGGCAGATAAACGCAATTCAAAAACGCACGAGAAACAACCGATAACAAAAATGAGGGAAGAGTACAAATGAAAATGATCAAGAATTGGGCTTGACTGCCCAATTTGTAGTGATATCTAAAGTGGAGGCGACGCCGCCTACGGCAACCCTATAGGTGAGGGGATCCTCATAGTGACCGGACACAACCCCAGAGCTCATATCTTGATGTCATAGTTGTAGTAGTGAGGTCCTGGTATCATGATAGATGTCAACCCCGCATTATTGACATCACCGGAAGAGGGCCACATCCATCAGCGGACCTCGCGCCGACGGCGAAAACACGACGAATTACAAGCATAGGCATTAGTGAATTACTAAAGATGCGGAAACAAAGCGAGTTTCTTGGTTAAACGCAGACCGATTCAGGTGGCTTTGGAACGGAAACTAGAATCGTTCTCTTACGTGATGGAAATGGTTGAAAACCCGGGGAAATTCAGGGTTCCCTGTGTGGCTTAAAAAGTAGCGATATGAATTGACCAATCAGAGCTTAGTATTTTTGTAGTCTTGGCGCGGGGTCGCAGTAGCCGTAGTGGCGGACATGTTATCAGCACTGGAGGGCAAGGCCAGAATTGAAGTTTCTAGATGCGAAGGACGTCCAAAAAGAGTACTTGTGTGAAGCCTCATATAATACTGTCACGGCTGGATCTAATTGACCCATGAGATGATCAGTCACCGGTATATACATACGCACATTAGTTACGCCCTTTCGACAAACGACATCAACGATAGGATTAGACCCCTGTATAGACTCGAGGATTCGAGGACTCGAGGACTCGAAGACCCACTTTAAATGTAGATGTGGGGAGTGAAGATAACGGTTTCCTAATGTGTAAGACAACTAGCAGTATGTGCATATTGAACATGTAATTTTGATGGCTGTCGATTGATTGGATTCATGGATATGGGGTGCATATGTCGGCTGAGAATGTCAATAGGAATGAGATCCATAAATGTGTTTAAGTGATTTCTTCACCGGGCAAGATAGCCCGATGATGATTGGACACTGGTACTTGACTATATCTCAGGTTATTAATGAATGAATACAGAGCAATTCGTGTCTGCGAAAATTGCAGATACAACAAAACCTACATCACGAATTCAACCTTACATGTGCGACACTATAGCAACTTCTCGGTTGACCAAAATATCAATTGAAGTCTAAAAACGATACTATGGAGATACTATTTTTCTCGGTCATCTGGAGTCTCACCATGCATCCATTGTGCATACGCTAAAGTTGGTGCTTGGACCGGCGGGGTATCCGACATTTACCTACAAGATACCGCGACGAATCGGGAGCCAACCACCTAGATAGGTAATTTTAGATTGTTGCTGATACTCGTATCTTGTACCCATTGAGGTTTAGTGCAAGAACTTGAATAGAATCTATGGAACATGTCTTCTTTGGCTTTATGTGTACAGTGTACTATAGCTAGATCAGCATTCTCAACTATGCTCCAAATAGTACCATCTATACAGGCTTCTTCGGGAGGCATCGTCCCGGAAGGGAATCTAGCAGTTCAGACGTTTCCCGTAGTTACGGTAATTGAGCCCATCTACACTATCTTGTAAATGCGTACACACCTAATTGTTTGATGTTCTTTACCATCTAAAAACAAGCTATTGACAACTAATCACGTTCAATATATACCGCATACACACATACACAATGAGTCCATATTCGTGTTGTTAGTTCGATATGCCCCATGTTTTAGCGCACGTCCCCGTAGTCCACGGATAAATGTGAGGGGGGGGGTTATCTTTCTCCAATCTGTACTGTAAGGCACCCTGGAAATATATGACGTGGGATGCAAGATAGACGAACGAATGGGTGTGTAATCAGCATTTCAATGGAATTCTAGCCACTCATAGAGGGTGTAATCCTACAACAACTTGCGTTGTAATAGCACTTGTACCAAAGCGGACGTATTGCCATGAATGGTTCATCTAGCCTGTTGTGTCTGTGTTAGCTGGACTGGGAGATGGTCAAAATCATATAACTTCGTGGGGTCTCCCATCTTCATTCTCCAATTGTCTTTGAGTCTTCCATCTTCACATTTGGTTTTGTCTTTCACCAAAGCCTGGCCTGGAACCTTTTATCCCTTTGCCGTTTTTGATTGTTTGGATTCGCTTTCGTTCGAAAATCTAAACTTTGATAGGTTCTTCCTGGCCATACAGTAGCGGCACATTATACCCGTTACACCTTTGTTCTTCAACATACATCATCGCTTTTTCATCACTCTCATTTTCTTATACACACATCATACCCATTTTTCAATCACACATCATGGGTACCTCCTCAGAAATGGGCAAGTCCTCGGATGACTCCGCCTCCATCCAGGCCGGTGCCACCACCGCTGCCATGACTGAAACCAAGCGTGGCCTGTCTCCTCGTCACGTCCAACTCATGGCCATCGGTGGTTCCATCGGTACCGGTCTGTTCGTCGGTATTGGCAGCACTCTTATCAAAGCCGGCCCTCTTTCTCTTATTCTCGGTTACCTTTTCTGGTCTGTTTGCTTCGTTTGGCCCTGCTACCTCGTCGTCGCTGAGATGGCTGCTTACCTTCCCGTCAAGGGCTCCATCTTCGAGCTCGCTGCCCGTTTTGCTGATCCCGCGCTTGGTTTTGCCATGGGTTGGACTTACTTCTACGCCTCCGTCATGTTGATTTGTGTAGAGTATTCTGCAGTAGCAACAGTAATTGGATATTGGAACGACGAAATTAATGCCGGTGTTTGGATTGCTTTGTCGATGGTTGTCTGTATTGGAATGAACCTGGTTGCTGTCAAGTACTACGGTGAAGCTGAATTCGTCATGGCTTCTACCAAGGTTATCATGCTTATGGGTCTTCTCTTGTTCACTTTCATCACCATGGTTGGTGGAAACCCTTCCGGCGACGCCTACGGTTTCCGTACGTGGAAGCAAACCGCTGTCATGCAGTCTTATCATGCGGAAGGGGCTGAGGGTCGATTCCTTGGCTTCTGGAAGGTGGTTTTGTACGCTGGTTTCACTGTTGCCGGCCCTGACATGATCTCTCTGGCCATGGGTGAGATCCAGAACCCTCGCCGCACCATTCCTCGCGTTGCCCAGCTCATCTTCTACCGTATCCTTTTCTTCTACATTATCGGTGCCCTCGGTGTTGGTATCATTTGCAGCTCGCGTGATCCTACTCTTATTGATGCCATTGAGAACGGTGCTGTTGGCGCTGGTGCCTCTCCATGGGTTGTTGGTATCAACAACGTTGGCGTTAGTGTTCTTCCCCACATTGTCAATGCTGGTATCCTCCTTTCCGGTCTATCTTGCGGTAACGCTTACTTGTACTCGGCTTCTCGTACCCTCTACGGTCTTGCCCGCGATGGCCAAGCCCCCAAGATCTTCACCAAGTGCACCAAGAATGGTATCCCAGTTTATGGTGTTGCCCTCGTTTCTCTCCTCAACTGCATGACCTTCCTCGTATGCTCCAACTCAGCCGTTACTGTCTTCTACTGGTTCGTCGATCTTACCACCACTGGTCTGATCGCCTCCTACCTTGGAATGATTCTGGTCTTCTTTGGCTGGAACCGCGCCCGCAAGGCTCAGGGTATTCAGGACTCTGATCTTCCCTATGTCGCTCCCTACGGTATCTACATTGCCACTTTCGCCACTATCATCGGTACTCTAGCTATCTTCTTCGTTGGCTTCGATGCTTTCAAGCCTTGGTCTACCCAGGGTTTTATTACTGGTTACTTCTGTGTTCCCTACTCCATCTGTCTCTACCTGTTCTGGAAGTTTTACCACAAGACCCGCATTGTTGGTGCTCTGGAAGCCGACCTTGTCTCTGGCAAGGCTGAAATTGACGCCGACTGCGCCCGGTGGGAGGATGGTGGTCTTATTGAAAACTACAAGCGCGAGCTTGCCGCGATGCCCTTCTGGAAACGCCAGTGGATCAAGATGTGGCAATGAAGATGTTGCTTGCATTATATGAAGACTGATATGATAGTCTTCTAGGATGTTGTTTTTTGCTTTTTCATGTTCACCACTTATACCAATTTGTTTTTTATGTTCAATACCAAAATTACTTTTTGAATCCATTCCGCTACGTATTTTCGTGATCTTTAATGTGTAGATATATTTTTGCGTGTATACAAATTCGCACTGAAGTGAGGTCTTATCGTGTCATTGTGAGCCCCTGTTAGTTCATCACGTAAGTGACACATGTAAGCTAAATCATAAACGCCCGCAAACTTGATCCTTGACCCGTGCATATTCGCTTGTCACACCAATTTGTGGGTCAATCGGCGTCGATATCTAGGACATGCGATCATATCGGCGCGGATTCTATTCGGCTTATTTAGATAAAGAAAGAGCAGAGTGAACGCGAGTCTATTCTGAACAGTGGTTTCCTCGCAAGTATAATATTCTGTAGTTACAAAAAATTGCCGAAATGTGAAGCTCCATTGGAACGATAAGCAGTTACGAGTGTGGGTCGACTGTGACGTGCGTTTGCCGAATGTGGAACGTGTTATCGCCCCGCATTTGACGACATGCTTTGGAATTTGAAGGCCCAACAGTGACACGATTAAAGATTTTAGGAGATATCAAATGTAGCTCATATTATTGGGTGGCTACTACAATCATAAAAAAGTATCTGAACTTTAGCTAGCAAAATTTCCACAGTGGCTTGACGCAAATCAACTGTATTCGTAGACTTCAATACCTATGTGCATACGTACATACATACACAAATACATACGTATGTACATTCAAAAATCCGCAGTCTGCATGATTCCTGACTGTGACACTATAATCTCAAGTACTATCTTGGAAATAGCTTGTCTAAAATTGGCGATCCAGCCCACGCTGTACTGATAAGCCATGTCGTCTGCGGAGTATTAAAGGCCACGCCAATGTCACAATTCTGTCAATTGAAGTTCTGTTCATTGAAGTTCTTATGAAATTATTTTGTTAAAACTATGTGGATGGACAATCTTAAGACGCGAATGGCGTTCAAACGTCCAACTCTTCATGTGGAACAACCAAAGTCTGCATTTGCCGAGGGTAACTCTAGATGGTGTGTATCACTCCTGGTTTAAAAATAGCGTTACAGCGATCGATTTACCCCACATGGTCATTTTTAATCTTGCGCTTTCGCATTAAGGTGTTCTAGAAGTTCTTGTTTATATTTGCATTCCATGTAGCCAAGCGTCATACAGAACACATAGAAGGCAAAGATTCTCGCATCACCCTTTTTGAAGCCAGTTGATTGACAGGAAACACATAGATACTAATACGCATGAAATCACAGGACCAACAAAGATCTGGACCCTGTACTTCCGGAAGACCGAAAATGGGGAGTCGGTAGCTTCATTGCTTACTGGATCTCAGATGCTTTCAATGCGTCGACCTGGCAGTTTGGTGCTAGCATGATCTCTATTGGACTCACATGGCGCGAAAGCCTGGGAATCGTGGCTCTAAGCTTCTTCATCATCTCAATAGTTGTAAGTTTAATCCCTTTGTGAATTCCCGTAGGGATACCCAAAACCCAAACTGACGCTGCCGTAGATTGCTGCCAATGGCGCCATTGGTGTTATTTATCACACCCCATTCCCGGTTATCGCCAGGGCTTCTTGGGGCTTCTGGGGATCATACATCGCCATCATCTCACGTGTGATTTTGGCCATGTTCTGGTTCTCAATTCAAACAATGAATGGCGCATATACTGTGAGGTGTATGATTGGCGCCATCTGGCCATCCTTTCTAACAAGAGGCTCCAACATACCAGAATCTTCAGGCATTGACGATGCAACCCTTGGCTGCTTTGTACTGTTCTGGGCTTTGCAAATCCCATTCCTCTGTATGCACCCAAACAAGCTTCGCTGGCTATTCATCGCCAAGACAGTTATTGTCCCCGTAGCTTGGATTGCCATTCTCATTTGGGCTTTAGTCAAGACTCGTCATGACAACATATGGGACCAAAAAGCAACTGTCAGCGGAAGCTCTTACAGCTGGGCATTCTTGGCCAGTATGAACTCCGTTATTGGTAACTATGCCACCTTGTCCGTTAACCAGAGCGACTTCTCGCGGTACTCTAAAGTCAGCGTTCATTGGCAATGGATATATGTCCCACTTCTTCCCATGTTCTTCACCTTCATTGCCTTCATCGGCGTGGCCGTATCCTCAGCTGGCGGTGCTCTATATGGGACAATTGAATGGGACCCAATCGCTCTCATCTCACACTGGGATAACCGCGCAGCGAGATTCTTTGCCGCCTTCACTTTTTGCCTCGCCGCCCTGGGTGTTAACATTAGTGCAAACTCTTTGAGTGCTGCTAACGATTTAACTGCTCTGTTCCCACGTTTTGTTAATATACGACGTGGTCAACTAATCTGTGCGCTTGTTTGTTGGGCGTTGGTGCCTTGGAAGATTCTCGAGAGCGCCGGCCGCTTCCTCAACTTCATGTCTGCATACGCTGTATTCCTTGGTCCCATAGCCTCAATCATGCTCGTGGATTACTACGTCGTGCACCGTCGTAAATATGATACCTTGGCTTTGTATCACCCAGAGGGAATATACAGGTATACTAACGGTATAAACTATCGCGCAATTGTTGCCTTCATCGTCGGCGTAGTTCCGAGTTTACCGGGATTCATTCATAGTATCAACTCTAACATCGATGTCGGCGTGGGTGTACACCCATACGAGTTTGGTTGGCTGTTAGGATTTACATCAACCAGTTTGGTTTACATTGTATTGAACAAACTCCACCCGGCAAGCGAGGCAATCATCGACTCGGCTGTTCTACCGGACGACATATATCAGGCCAATGAAAGTGAAGCCGCACATGAGGTCAAAGGTGTGTGAGCATGAGGATCAATTGTTAGTAGCAAGATTTCAAACATACCAGATTCAAAAAGATATCTTAATTTAAGTTCACATGAGTGTACTCCAACCTGAACCTACTGTGTGTCGCCAAGTCCAGTGAAGGTCGCAAAATATTGGGATTGTTGTTCCTCATAGAACCTCCAGGCGCTGGTCTGTCAGCTACTAGTTGCTTGAAATGAGGCCCTTTAACTCACGTCCATCACAATATTCGTTGCTCCCCGTGACCCCAGAAAGCCTGTCATAATCTTCAAGTTACTGTAGTACTTTGATCATTCAAGTATATGTTTTTACGTGGATAACAACATGACTCTTGAGATAATATACTCAGTCAACACAACTAGTTAGCGAATCGACATGTAGCCCTGGCATATCCAGAACATATCGTTAGACACACAGCCCTCCATAAAGAAAGCAGCAGCACTTGCGAAACAGGTGCAAACAAATTAAGAAGTCAACGTGGATGACGAAAACAGATGTTGATGTGGGGGTCATCCATTGAAGTCGAGAGAATTCTTCAATCAATGTAACTTGTGAGACATATGTATGTAAACACATGTTATTTCTGTTCCAGGAGCATACCAAATACACAAAACCGGTGACAATGAGGCGAGGCTTTACTGAAAGTTGATCAGCAGGCACTCTGTGAAATACCAGATTCCTATAGTCCAAAATTAGATCGCCGCCAATGCCTAAGAGAACAGCATCAGTCACTCACAAACGGTAACGGTAACGCTTCCTCAGGTATAAAAGCGAGTATCATCGACATGGATAGGCCTATCATATACTTGTTCATGAATGCTCTGTTGGTATAATTTAGTAATGACATCTTTCAAACATTTAACGTAGTGAATACGTGTTTCAAGATATCTCAAACGTACACGCCGTGTAAATTCGTAGAACGCCATATTAAAAACAGCAATCGTTCGAGGTTCATCTACGGATCGGGGTAATAATGTGCGGGTTCAAAGGCATGGTGAATTCATATAGGAAAACCCCGACACTAGGTGGCTTAACACGGCGCGAAAACGACGGATGTAAAGTAGGTGGTGCGCCGGACGGGTGTAAGGAAATGTACAAAGTCTCGTGGCAAGTAGCGTACCATCGAGCGGCAGTCTTTCAATCTGGCGTACAAGTAACTCAATATCAAAATATTCGGATGCACAAGATGACTAGTTACAAGCAATCGACAATTAGGATGACCACGCTCCAAAGTAATGCACGAAATATATTTATGTGGTATCATGCTGAAGCTACATGTCTTGTCTAAACTTGGTTCAACTCTGAGCATTTGTAATGGCTGATCTGATGCCGTCAAGTATTCGAATAGCCCGCAATGACAAGACACTAGATCGTTGCTTGTCAATATACTTATGGCCCTGCATTATCAAAGATATGCGTATAGATGCATATGGATACATTGCATATGCGATAGTGGGGGACACCCTTGACTATCGGGTTATGCACATAGGGCAACATATGCGCGCATGGGGGTGTGGCGACCCTATTAGGGAGACGCCTTAGGGTTATTGTCTACATGCGAGCATTTATGCGAGTGTGCAACAAGTGGGGTCGTCCGAATCATGCAGGACCCTGACGGGTAATAGCCCTACCGGAATTTCGTTGTAACCCTATCACTATTCTAGCGTAAATGGGCAGAAAAAGCGGTCCATTAGTGCCCCTAACTAGCTGTGAAGCGGTGGGGTTAGACCCAGCCA
>JSUI01006170.1:0-24189 GCA_000833645.1 Huntiella omanensis | reverse complement strand
CCGCCCAATTAACGGGATATATCACGGCCACGGGGAAGCGCACGGGGAAGCCGGTTGTTTTATTAGTGGATCAGCCGGATGCTTTGATTGCGTTGACGGAGACTACATTTCCCCAGCTACAAGAGATGGTATTGAATCTTCGCGAGGTACGTTTATCATTTCAATGTATTTAACTTCAAAAAACTAACAAGCCCAGCTTTCCCACTCCGTCATCCTATCAATTTCCCTAGATGACCCCTTCATTCTTGAGAATCACCCATTAACATCCAAGATCCACCCCGTCTTCGCAATCGACCTCTCCCATCAAGCAGATCTCACATTATCACTTCGCCCGCTAGACACCGGTCACGCCAAGGACTTCAGCGGGATAATGCGTATAGACTACGGACCCACCCCACGAGGTTCTCGCCCCGCCGAATTCCTCTACAAAGTCTCCGGCGANATTTAACTTCAAAAAACTAACAAGCCCAGCTTTCCCACTCCGTCATCCTATCAATTTCCCTAGATGACCCCTTCATTCTTGAGAATCACCCATTAACATCCAAGATCCACCCCGTCTTCGCAATCGATCTCTCCCACCAAGCAGATCTCACATTATCACTTCGTCCGCTAGACACCGGTCACGCCAAGGATTTCAGCGGGATAATGCGTATAGACTACGGACCCACCCCACGAGGTTCCCGCCCCGCCGAATTCCTCTACAAAGTCTCCGGCGACGGTCGTATATCCGTCTTCTCTCGCGACCACACCACAAAATAGCACATATCACAAATAAACAAAACAAAGTATAAAAAAACAGAGAACATTACAACCAAAGAATCCATTCATCACACCCAAAAACTGCACTCCATCTCATCTCAATCATCAAAACACACCATCGGCGAGGGGGGAAACCAAATGCTGAGTGCAATTTTTTGTTTTCTTTTTAGAGGGGCTCTTCTATTCGGGAATCACAGATTGCATTTACGCAGCCGCGGCGACGGGGCCACGGGCACCCTTGGGGGTACCGGTCTGGAAGCCGTTCTTGAACCGCCGGGAAACGTCCTTAAGGTAGCGCATGCGGCCGGTGCCGGTAGTCTTTCTCCGCTTGCCCTTGTCGGACCAGTTGTCTGAGTGGGGAGGTTAGTTAGTTAAGTGTTTTAGGTGCGATTCTTTTTGAGGGTGGTGGGATGGTGGTTGGGACGTCTTGTCTGGTGGGCGGGCGGAGAGGTAGAACCGGTGGGTGGGTGGTTGTGTGTCCCGTGTTGTAGGTTCATGGCTCCCCGTGCCCGGTCATATTCGCCTCCAACCAATCCATCTAAATCCACCACCCATCTCAAATAAACATACACTTGCGGGTCTTGGCAGCAGGGTAGCCGCACGAAGAGCAGGTGTGCTTCTGGACGTGCATGGAGCGACGACCTATTAAACCCAGTTAGCAACCAAATCCAACACCCCATCAACCTTCATCTCAAGATTCCATAACCATGCGTTATATACGTCATCGCACATATAAACCACACAATCTCAGAATCCCAAAACAAGGCCAATCCAGAAACAAAAAAAAAAAGAAAATACATACCGCAGCGACGGCACAGAACGTGCGACTTGTTGTGGCGCTTACCGAAGCTAGAGGTACCCTTGGCTATTGGTGAGGTGCCGGTTAGCTACGTTGCTTCTGGCAAAAAAGGAAGGAATCGAGAGAGATCGTCAGGCGGTCGTATTTCTTGAGTTATCGGTCGAGTTATGATGATGGCGGGGGACGTTGTATATCCATTCGAATTGGCGGTTANCTCTCTCTCTCTCTCTCATCCTCCAAAAAAAAAAAGGTCGTCGAAAAAAAACATACTCATCTTGGCGGTATTTCGTGATTATTCCCTAAAAACGACAAGAAGAAAAAAAATCTTGGTATCAAACTTCAACCAAGGAAAATTCAACCAATATCCAAAAAACCAAGCTGGTCCACGCCCTGAGACCTTGGACTAACGAAATCCCTCCACGCACACATTGCAATCCCCCCTCCCCGCAAGCCTATTTTTGTAGGGCTTGTCTCCACCGCACAAATTTCTCCATATTTTTGATGATAAGGATGTTATCGGCACGTGACTTGGGATGTAACGAAGGATCCCTGTCAACGATGCTTAGTCATTTGAAGGACGACATTCAGGAATCCTAACGGCGGGAAGAATCGCTCCTTGGGATTTCACTAAGTCTTGTGTTATTCTACTACTCCATTTTTCTGCATGAAGAGGCGAGAGACACGTGTATGACGAGACTTTGTCGGGTCTAGAGACAACAACCTAACGTCTGTCAAATTATCCAAGACACATGGAATCACCAATTGCTACCAAATGCACCCAGTCTATAAAAAGCTCAAATACAGTAACAAAACCAAAAGAAATGTATAATCTAATAAAACCACAAGCCACAATACAACAACATATAGAAAAGGGAATCAAAATGACAGAATGCACAATACTCCACACGGCATCTCGCTGAACAAGAAATGGTAACAAGTCAGTAAAAGGGAATACCTCAAACAGGGTTAAAGGAGAATAGTAACACATGAACAGCATCCAGAGCTGATATCCAAGCCAACTCGCAATGTACAAGAAACACTCAAGTTGGACAAGGGAACCTGATACGGCACTCTGCTAGAAGTGGCCCCGACGCCTGCTTAAGCCGGAAATAACGACATCCTTTACGCAGACATAGCGTCATAGAAGTACATGATACCGAAAAGGATGAAAGTGACGGCGCCACCAATGGTAACTATCATATTTGTTAGTTTCCTGTACCACAATCAAACAACGAAAAGAATTGAACTTACCAACTTTCATGCTGACCTTTCCAGCAAGAGCCCGACCACCAATGACAGCGACCGCAGTGCACAGAGCGTGACCGATCAACGCACCAATAGTCACATACCAGTAATCAGGGCCAGCAGCCATAGCAACAGTAGCAATCTGCGACCGATCACCCCACTCGCCCAGGAAAGTCATAACAAAAGTCTGGACCCAAATGGGGCTCAAAAGCAGACCAACCAAGTTACCAATGCCAGAGTAAGGCGACTTGCTACCGCCACCACGAACAGGCGAAGTCGAAGGAGAACGGTGGAAACGGCCCTTGCGAGGTCCACTACCCAAACCCATCTCCAGCGACGAAAGCGATCCATCCTTCTCCTTCTCGGCCAGCTCCCGCTCAACCTCGTGCATTTCCTCAGCAACACCATCGTCACTGCTCATTGACATGCCCTCCTTAAAAAGCTTAGCACCAAAGACGAAGAATAGCATGGCGGCCAATAAAGCGGTCAGCTTCTGAGGGAGAATCACAGGGACGGTGTGACCAAGGATAGCAGAGAGCACAGTCATGACAAGAAGGGCGGAGAAGGCGGCTGTGAAGACAACCATACGGTCGTGCTTCATGGCCATGAGAGCGGCAACCAGGAAAGTCTTATCACCAATCTCGGCAAAGATAATCATGGTAAGCGCAAGAATGAAGTTGTGGAAGTCACCACCCTCCTCGGTAGGAAGAGCACCAGTCACTGAACCAGGCTTAGACTTGCTAACATCCAGATGGTCCTTGTGAGCCGAGTTGGGCACCGGGTTAGGCTTATCGTGGATCTTTTCGGGGAGATCCTCAGGAACCTATGTATGATGTCAGTATGCGGGCCTTATCTATAGATAGTGCGTAGAAACTCACCTCGAGACCGGTGTTGTCGTTGATGATGCCACCCTTCTGAGGGGTAGGCTTCTGAAGAGGCTGGCCATTCTCCTTTGCAATCTTCTCCTCCTCGCTATGAGGGAGGGGAGGAGCCTTGTTCGGTTTCTCGGGGTTTCCCTTGGCCTTCTCTCCAGTCTTTCCCTCCTCTTGTTTCCGGGCCTTGTCCTTTTCCGACACACCGCCCGTGTTCCCGGTAGTGCCGGTCTTGGGCGCCTCACGGTTCTTGTCATCCATCACACCATCATTAGACTCGGGGATCTTCTTCCCGTCAATGACAGTAGTGCTGGAATCAGTTGACGTCTTCTTGGTTCCGGATTCCTTCTCCTTCTTGGAGTCGGTCGTTTCAACCCAAGGGCCATTCCGGGGCTTTCCATCCTTGCCATCAACCGGCGCCTTCTCATCAGTGCGCGACGTAGCTCCCTTTGCCGGGTCGGCGGTAGCAGCGGCGCCCGAAGCGCTGGTGGTGGTGGTGGCAGTAAGCTTTACAGCGCCCGCGGCGCCAACGGCGTCAATGGCGGCAGCATTGGCGGCTGGCAATTCGCTACCGGTTCCCGTGGTGGAGAGTGTGGATTTGGTATCAGCGATGACAGCCTTGGTGTCGAGCGTAGAAAGAGTGGTGCCAGCGGTGGGCACCTTGGAGTCTACCGCGACGGCCTTGGTGTCAGTGATAGCGGCACCGGCGACCAGCGTCGGCAGGAGCAGCATGAGCATGCTCGAGTCCCGGGGTGATAGCCTCATGATTAGGGATTATGTCCGGGGCTTGTGTGTGGGGAGGCGGGGTATAGATTGCGAATGGCAGAACACGTATAGAATGTTGGTAGTGTTCGGGTCGGTTGGCACAGATTGTATGCACTAATCGCGATTCCTTCGGCAGGCGGCAGAAAAGGTGTTGTCGAGTAAAAATGGCGTACAGTGGACAAGATGCAGGATGTGTGCCGTGTAATGCGGACGTGTCAGGTGAGTATATGTGTATATGTATATAGAGTGTGTTATACGGCGAAACTGGTTCGTTGGGTGTCGTGTCGTCAAGCGTACAGCGAAAATTAAGTTAAGATGCAAACTAACGGAAACGAGAAACAGAAGTTGGATGACGGTATAGTGCGGAAGTGAACAAGTATTTAGGGCACCGTCAGTGAAACCAAGAAAAGCGCAAGATTTAACCAGGGGTACAGCAACAGCAGATAGAGTCAATGAACAAATCAATAGAATCACCACCTAATGATGCTTTGTTGATACAACGCTGATAAGAGCCAAAAAAGGTGGTGGATGCGACAGTAACAGGTTGACAGACAGATTGTATGTACGTATTGTATTTTGGATAGATAGGCCACGGCACGCTTTCCAAGCAATTGTTATGATGTTTAGGCGTTGATTTTGACCGTGCTTTGGTAGTAGAAAGCGGATTGGGATTGGCTGCTATTGTGGAGCCGACGTGGTTTGAAGGAGCCAGTTTGGGCGGACCAGGGGCACATTATTCTGTGGTGCTTCTTTTCTTAGTTCTTTTTCCAGGAGCCTTTTTCTTGGGGTTTACCGACACGTCAGGGCAGCCAATCGCTAAAAGTGAGCATATGTGTAGTGGGTAACGCACGGAGCATGGTTGTATGTCTGTACATGCGTACATGCGTACAATGATGAATGGGAAGTGACTTGCGGCATAGATAACCCGTATAGGACACGAGATTGTAATCTAGACCCGTCGATTCCGGACTTTGGTTAGTCCCCGCGGACTTTTAACAGCGGATTTGAAATGTGTCAATTNTTAGTTCTTTTTCCAGGAGCCTTTTTCTTGGGGTTTACCGACACGTCAGGGCAGCCAATCGCTAAAAGTGAGCATATGTGTAGTGGGTAACGCACGGAGCATGGTTGTATGTCTGTACATGCGTACAATGATGAATAGGAAGTGACTTGCGGCATAGATAACCCGTATAGGACACGAGATTGTAATCTAGACCCGTCGATTCCAGACTTTGGTTAGTCCCCGCGGACTTTTAACAGCGGATTTGAAATGTGTCAATTTCAGTGGCTATCCCTTTGGAGAGTTATGTGGGGGCTATAAGATGCAAGTAACCCACATGACTCAAAGAATGGTGTGTAAAACGACATACACAAGACTTTAAAAGGTTCTCAACCTCGTACTTGGCCATTCTATTCCATGGATTTTCACATATTCTCTTGATATTTCCCGGCTGGCTGTACCGCCACATCTGGTGCAACCCCGTACCTGCCCGTTCTCGTCCCATCACAGGCTTCTGTCAGGGGCAAAATCAGTCTAACAAGGGGTGGCCCACTGAAGAGAGTCTGTTGACAGTTCAGTGTTGGGCCGGTAAACATGGCTTTATAGGCATATTGCGGATGAACCCTGTCGAGTTCCAGGTTGAAGGAACCTTGAAAAAGGGGTAGTGGGATGGATCGGTTTAGAGGGTATTGTGGATATATGAATATGTGTTTGTAAGTGTATAACCCTATCATTGTACAGTGGTCTATATGCATGAATTGGATTGAGTTGGTTGTAGGTTCCAATCACATGCTTGATAAACCATTGATCGTGACAACTTTCTTTTTAACCGACGCACAATCCTTCAACTTCAATTGTAAAGTGAAAAAAATCATCACACGAACTTGATCTCATATATTTCATCTCATCGTTGAAACCATCTTTAACTACCCCGCAATATGTGTGACTCCTAGAAACCGTCGTCATGGATCTGCTTAAACTAGGAACCCCCAACCACTTCAACACCATCACGGCAGACATACATATATGCACAAGTATCTTGATACATATAACATGTCGATACTAACGGATAGCTGCAGCCATGTATGCTCTGTAGAAAAGAACCTGCCACCAAATCAACGTGGCAGGAACGACCTAGGCACAAGATGGCGAAAATGGATCCCACGCACGCACTGGGTGGCTGAACTCTGTAACAACGAATGCAAGCTGAAAGTGGGCGTCAAAGGGTGTTTACATCCACGGCGGCTATCATCTACATCATTGGATTGAAAAGCGAATTGAATCCCTAGGGATAACGAAACCTGGGATGACATTAGATATAGACAGCTACACGTATGTAGGTTCTAGATACTATCCACTCAGAGAACTTGGAACCTCGTACCCACCCGGAGATAGGGAATCGGATGCTTACATACATAGGGATATGTCGTGGGAAGGGCAGCGTGACTTTTTTTTTGATGCAGGGTACAATCCGAAGGACGTCAAAGACAGCTGGATCTCGTGACGGGAATTCTCCGAACAGGAGTTTGTGACAACTGACAGTTGTTGTCTGACGGCGTATGTATATTGTATACCTTTTGTGTCTGTGTACAGCCGCCCTGGTATGGCATACCGTCAGGGCTGACACTTGTCTCATAGTAGATTGACAGGTTCTAAAGAGGGTATAAGAAAAACACCACGGAACAAGCTGAAAAGAAGACTTGATACGGGACCGAAGTTGAAAGTCTCCGTCGACAAGGCAGACCGGGGGTAGCTGAGTATGAAGGAGATGATTATACAGGTTTACAAGAAAGTCTCTTAGTCACGGCTACTACATAGTATAGAACGGAATGTGACGGAAAAGATTACCCGACTCTTCGCGCCGTTGGTTGGTGATACCGGCCAAGTAAACAAAGTTCTGTCGTCAGCTTTCCAAGCTCGGCCACGGCCACGAGTTGTTGTCCGAGGAGGAAGCAAGGGGTCTGTTTTTTTTTCTGACGACCACATGTAAGTTTTGATATGGGCTTAAAATGGTAGGATGTGTTGATTGAATGGCACAACAAGGGATCTCGAGTACAACATATGTATGTACAGATGATTCATCACCTGCAGTAATTTGGACCAAGGCTGTAAGAAGACTTGAAGATGGGAGGAATAGCCTCGGATTACTAGCTTTAATAGGTCTGTTTGTGACTTGTCATGTTTTTTGGATGACGGACATGAAAGGACTTGAGATAGACGGCTAGACGGAGAATTTGAAGAATGTAAATAGTTGAAAGGAGGATTATTAATTTTGTACGCAAAAGAGGGGATGAGCTGAAAAGGAGATGTGATAGATTGATACAGCTTGATTAGACACGGAGAGAGAAAGAGTTTTGGACTTCAAGTGGTTATGATTTTGAGGCGGTAGATGTACATATGTAGGGAGTTTATTAACCAATGAGAGAGTGAAAGATGATGATAACTGGGTGACTAGTTTGAAAGGGTTTTAAGGAATCTCCACGTTTAGATGTTGTGATATCTAGGTTATGTGTATCTGTCAGCAAAGGACCAGGAAACGGGGTATTAGTCAAAAAACAAAGAGATCAACAGATTGATTACCAAGAACGATCAAACTTGACAATGTGGTTAGAACGTGTGTGTTTGTAACAAGTATTGGTAAGTGTGGACTTTGATCGAAAGTGAGGGAGATCAAATGTTACATGTCATATATTTCTGTATGTATGTATATTTGTCAAGCAGTTTGTATGGATGTACTTTGTGTCACATGGCATTTGAAGTGATGGGCCCGAGATTGAAAGCGTGCAACTCTGAAGTTTTATTAGTGTCTAGATTGTTCGATTTAGTCGGGCGAGGAGAGTAGAGGGGCTGTTTATAGTGAAAATGTACCATGTCGGGAAATCAATTCGATTTACTCTGATGTCTCATTTTGAGGCTCAGTAATTCAGTTAAGTCAAGATGTATCCAGGTGAGAGTTTGTTAGGTACCGATAACCGAGACAATCACGTGATAGTGTTATATGTTGATATTGAATGACTGGTGAATGTTACAAGGAGGACGTACATACAGGCATGAGTTAATGACCACCCTGTCTACATATAAACACCGGCTCAATAAACCACACAACTGATCGAGTCATGCAAACCACAAGATTAAACGGATATAACGTCAAGCTGATTCCGATAGTAACATGGCTTGCATTAGTGTGTATAAGCTGGATAGGGACGAGCGTTAGTAAAGCGAACCCAGTTTGTTCTTCTTTGCAGGTAGGAAGGCAAGTGACAGCCTTTGTGTAGCGGATGAGGAATGGGTAGTGACAAATAATGGAATTTTTTTCTTTCTACACGCGTTTGCGGAATTTCGGGGAGAAAATAGGGAGCAGGGTTCTTTTTTTTTATAGACGCCCGGGAGATGTTGGATTTTTTGGATATATGAGGGTTGTTTGAGTGTTGATTGAGTGTATGTTGGTGGTATTTACGGATAGGTCCGGAGGTAAAGAATCAAAGAGGTTAATAGTTATGTTGGTTAGTGGAGAATTGAATGATTCAAAGCATGGATTCATGTATGAATGCGTGTGGCTAATATATATGTGGCTGATGAAAAGTTGTGGATTAATTAACGAGGTGGGGACTATAGTTTGAGGATTATCCCTTGAGAGGGATGATTAGAGAAGGTAAAAGAAGAAGTAAAAGTGAGTAGAAAGTTTTTCAAAAGTTGGTTGTTCTTTGGATGTATACATGATGTATGTATGTACTACATCACCAAGTACAACCCTAAGTAGCAAACAATAGGGTTACAATTACAGATGTATAGATACACACCGATACCCGGGAAACCAGAACCAACAACAAGTACACATGATTGGTGGGGACTTTGTATGAAAATTACTCAAACTAGCAAAAATCAAGCAAGTAGAAAAAGATTAACATGTGCAGACAGCAGACAGTGGGGTATTTACAAAAAAATGAAGTCTTTTTAGTACAGGGATAATTTGGGATTAGGAGAGAAATGATGACATTTCTATAGTTTTTTAGTATGTAAGATTCTTTTTTTTCTTGTCAAGTGGTGCTTTTTGATGGGATTAGAGAAACAGGAAGGTTCATGTCTGACGAGATAGATTAGACTAGACTAGACTAGACTGACCTGGACTTGTTAGATGAGAATTTGTTGGTCCAATGAAGTTTGAGTTTGTTTATGACGTTTGGCAGATTNGAAAAGTTGTGGATTAATTAACGAGGTGGGGACTATAGTTTGAGGATTATCCCTTGAGAGGGATGATTAGAGAAGGTAGAAGAAGAATTAGAAGTGAGTAGAAAGTTTAAAAAAGTTTGTTGTTCTTTGGATGTACATACATACATCACCAACTATAACCCTAACCGACAAACAATAGGGTTATGGTTACAGATGTATAGATACACACCGATACTCGGGAAACCAGAACCAACAACAAGTACACATGATTGGTGGGGACATTGTATGTACATATGTATGAAAAAATTACTCAAACTAGCAAAAAAGCAAGCAAGTAGAAAAAGATTAGCATGTGTAGAAATTTTAGTACAGGGATAATTGAGGATTAGGAGAGAAATGATGACATGTCTATAGTTTTTTAGTATGTAAGATTCTTTTTTTTTCTTGTCAAGTGGTGCTTTTTGATGGGATTAGAGAAATGGGAAGGTTCAATGTCTGACGAGATAGATTAGACTAGATTAGACTAGACTAGACTAGACTAGACTAGACTAGACTGACCTGGATTTGTTAGATGAGAATTTGTTGGTCCAATGAAGTTTGAGTTTGTTTATGACGTTTGGCAGATTGAAGGAAGGATTAAAGGATGATGAAATAAGAAAAGAAGAAGGAAAGAATCGGAATGATTGAGTATAATAGGGTATACATGTAATAGTTAACAATATAATACTATAATCAGGCTTGAATTGACTTTTACTTGGGCATCTATAATCATGTCTCGGTACCCGATGACGTAGTATCAATGCGTTTTTATAGAAAAAAGCACAGATGGGAATATCGTGGTTGACGATTGTACTTTGGATTGAACCAAGTATCATCATTATATAGTAAAGAAACAAAGATACAAGAGAACAAAATACTAAAACAATAGAAATTACTTCGGAAATGAAACCTTCAGCCGTCATTCCCACGTAATCGGCTATTGACAGATGGCATATGTTAATGTCTAGTTGACGCCACTTACCAGGTGACGGGGAAGATTCATAATGTACATACACTAAACAAGTAACCGAGCCTAAAGTCAGACTTTGTATATGTAAGCATGATGAGTAAGGAGAATCGGATGATACTTTTCCGGTAAAGTATTCTCAAAAGTCGGTGTCTACATTGTCTATGTTAGGCTGCATTGATATATGTCCCCGCTAACAACCAGGAAGATTGAAATCCCAAGAAGATGATTCTTGTCGGACCGATGAAGGATATTAAAGACTTGGAATGTATGTAGTGACAGGATTCTAGTTGATATAGTAAAAGATATTACTTTGTGCAGATGGATGTAGTATTATTGCATTATATAAGAAGTGAAGAAATGTATATACATTGTAGGTACATATGAAAAGTTGAAACCTAAACCCCAAATGCAAACAACCGCTAAATCCCACCAGCCACCAAAAGACGAGATTTTCCGCCACAAAGTTTTTTAGTTTTGGGTTGATTATGAAGGAAAGAAAGTGAAGTTAGAGAAGAGACTATATCTATTATACTAAAACAAGAACAAGATATACAAAGTTACTTACAAAAACTGACGATATCATCACTTATTCACTGTAATTCCCCCAAAAGAACGTAGTAATACCCCACAGTTCAGTTCACAAAACATTCTAACCAGCCAACCTAAAAAGCCATGTCAATTCCTTCAAGCCATTCAAAGTCCCAAGTAAAAAAAAAGAATATGCCCTAAGTTTTTAAGTACCCTCTTATCCCCCACTATTGATTCTTTTCTTTCTTTTCTAGACGTTTTTTTTATATACTTGTATACCATACCAGTTAGTATTCTTCTTTTCAGTTTTTTTAGTTTGTTATATTGGTTGGTAACGTCATCTTTTATCTACATATTTTGTTTCTTTATAACAAGAGGTTATACATTGTATATACATCACACCCTTTTAACCTTATCTTTTTCATTTTGACATTATTCTTCGTGGCGTGTTCTTATATTCTTGAAATACCACCTTATTCAAGTCACCCAAGAATATCAAAAAAGCCCAACGTAATTCAGCCTAACCAGATGGTTTTTGTCTTATTCACACATACATAACACCAATTATCTCGGCTTTCTTTTCTCCTCGTCATTTAGCCTTAGGCTCGATTTCACTTGACTTGACTTCATACTAGTATAATCTAGTCTAATCCAGTTCAGTCCAATCTTTTCGGTTCTTCCTGTTCAAGAATCCATCAACATATTTCCATTCGCTTGTAAGTCTTACATATATATCAACCCTCAAATCAAGACTTCAAAGAAACAAATTCACTTCTGTTATACAAAAGCTAGTTAGCTTCGGAGTTTCCCTAATACCCCTTGTTTAGACCTTTTCTGTCAAAATGCACAAAGTAAGAAAAAAAGTCAGTCAGTCAGTCATTTCTTCAGTCAATCCCCCAATAGTTTGGGTTCCTTTTAAAATCTAATCTACACTGACATGTCACTCAAAGTCAACTTGTCTTTTGTTCCTTCAACGCCTATTTGACTTATCACAGAATCATGGTAATGGAAAACGTAAAATCCAAAACCACTCAGGACTAGCACCAACCCCTTGGGCCTTGTTCATCATTCCTACACTTAGCCCAGTTCAGTAGTCAGCANTTATATTCTTGAAATACCACCTTATTCAAGTCACCCAAGAATATCAAAAAAGCCCAACGTAATTCAGCCTAACCAGATGGTTTTTGTCTTATTCACACATACATAACACCAATTATCTCGGCTTTCTTTTCTCCTCGTCATTTAGCCTTAGGCTTGACTTCACTTGACTTGACTTTATACTAGTATAATCTAGTCTAATCCAGTTCAGTCCAGTCTTTTCGGTTCTTCCTATTCAAGAATCCATCAATATATTTCCATTCGCTTGTAAGTCTTACATATATATTAACTCCCAAATCAAGACTTCAAACAAACAAATTCACTTCTATTATACAAAAGCTAGTTAGCTTCAGAGTTTCCCTAATACCCCTTGTTTAGACCTTTTCTGTCAAAATGCACAAAGTAAGAAAAAAAAAGTCAGTCAGTCAGTCATTTCTTCAGTCAATCCCCCCAATAGTTTGGGTTCCTTTTAAAATCTAATCTACATTGACATGTCACTCAAAGTCAACTTGTCTTTTGTTCCTTCTACACCTATTTGACTTATCACAGAATCATGGTAATGGAAAACGTAAAATCCAAAACCACTCAGGACTAGCACCAACCCCTTGGGCCTTGTTCATCATTCCTACACTTAGCCCAGTTCAGTAGTCAGCAGTAATAGTAGCATGACATGTCTACATGCATGGTCAATTTTGCGCTGCTTTGGCTCACCCTGTTTGAACAAATCTCATTCATCCTTCTCTTGTCAAAGTCAATGTCTCATTGTCTTCTTTTTAACTTGTCAATGTCTTCAAGACACTCATCATTGTCATCTATTTTTATCCTACATCTTTTTTTTAAACATCATCATCGTCACATCACATCATATCAGTTTCTTCCCGAGTCTTTATGACTCCAACATACCTACAGTCTACTAAATCTGCCTATATCCCAAGGAGCCTGAAATTTACACGCTACTCACAACTTAGAGGATTTAACCAGTCTGACATTTTCCCCTATAGAACACCGTTTCTTTCCCTTCTTAACTTGTTCACTTCATTCCGAATCTTTTCTTCTCTCTTTTCGTCATCATCGTGACATCTTTCAAAAAAAAACACCCAGCCAGCCCTATTTTCGGTGTCCGGATCTCCTTCCCGAAGCCTCGTTTTTTTTCTTCCTTCTTTTAAACTTCTCTGCTCGGTCGTCAACCACACTGTCTTATTGGTGCGTTTGAGTGCACGGACAGAATCGGAGGATAGGCTTGTCTTGCCGGCGTAGTATCATCCGTTNCTTTTCTTCTCTCTCTTTTCGTCATCATCGTGACATCTTTCAAAAAAAAAAAAAAAAAAAAAAAAAAAAAAAAACACCCAACCAGCCCTATTTTCGGTGTCCGGATCTCTTTCCCGAAGCCTCGTTTTTTTTTTCTTCCTTCTTTTAAACTTCTCTGCGAGCTCGTCAACCACACTGTCTTATTGGTGCGTTTCAGTGCACGGACAGAATCAGAGGATAGGCTTGTCTTGCCGGCGTAGTATCATCCGTTGCACTTGATAGTTACGTATAGTCAGAGAGAGAGATACACTTGAGTGATATCTACATACGCCCCGTGATTCACAACATTGTATCACGATTTTGGTGACTGTCGGGTCTATGTCTGTGTTATATGTGTGTGACACAAAGAAAAAAAAAACAAAAAGAGTACATGGGAATTTATCAGTATGTTTTTTCTTTTTCTTCTTTTTCTTTACTTCTTCTTCTACTTCTTCGTCACCACAGACATTCCTAGTAATACAGTGGGGTGATGTCAAAGGATGTAGTCTGTGAACATAGTGACATACTAACTATGCGTCAGAAATTTTGAAACATCTCAAATTCTTGCCTGACATTCTTTCTTTATATCGTCAGGTCAAAGCCTTTGTTTGATCTTCCCATGTCAAGATGGACCAGACCAATCCTAACGGTCAACTCTACGCCAATGGAATCAACTATTTTGCAACACAGCCCACGCCAACTCAATTCATCCCCATGAACCAAAGTCAATTCTACCTCGCAAACCCCGCCGTTGCACCAAATAACCAATATGGTAACTTTCTCTATACTCTTGTCATATCAAACTGAAATATACTGACATATCACAGGTACAATCACCTCAAATCTGTCATCTGGCGACCCAAATATCACCGCTAGTCAACAAATAGCCCCGCAGCCCATGGCAACCCAACAAGTGCCCATCATGGTACCAGGTCAAATAGGTCAAATACCACCAGNATAGTGACATACTAACTATGCGTCAGAAATTTTGAAACATCTCAAATTCTTGCCTGACATTCTTTCTTTATATCGTCAGGTCAAAGCCTTTGTTTGATCTTCCCATGTCAAGATGGATCAGACCAATCCTAACCGTCAACTCTACGCAAATCGAATCAACTATTTTGCAACACAGCCTACGCCAACTCAATTCATCCCCATCAACCAAAGTCAATTCTACCTCGCAAACCCCGCCGTTGCACCAAATAACCAATATGGTAACTTTCTCTATACTCTTGTCATATCAAACTGAAATATACTGACATATCACAGGTACAATCACCTCAAATCTGTCATCTGGCGACCCAAATATCACCGCTAGTCAACAAATAGCCCCGCAGCCCATGGCAACCCAACAAGTGCCCATCATGGTACCAGGTCAAATAGGTCAAATACCACCAGCCCAGTCACAACCTGTCGTGCCACCAATCACCCAACCACGGCCCATTCTGTCTTCTCCAATTTCCATTGCCCCAGCACCTTCTACAGACGGCACTTTTACTAGAATACAGGATATGGCCACCGATGCTAATGCCGGTCAACCACTCCCGGCATATCCCACCAACCCACCCCATGGCCAACAAAATCCCTATGTCCAGAATATGATGGTACCAACTACCTATCCGCCATTTTTACCAACGGATCAACCCGTGGCTGTACCGAATCAACAGGGCCAATTCCAGGGCCAGCAATCACGACCACCGGCACAGTTACTTGTGACACAGGCCGATATGATTCAGCAGCAAAAGGGTCGACGCATGGAACGCATGCGAAAGAAGATGCTTATTAACACCCAGATCCTGGAGTTTGGGTCTTCTGGTCGTGCCAGAGTTCTATCTGACGGACAAAATGATACACAGGATAAAAGTCGGAGGAATAGTATGGCTATGACCCCGGTGGCTTCAACCGAGAATAAAGTCGACTCAACCGTTCAAACTACGGGATTGGCTGAGGATATGGCGTTGAACACTTCAACTTCAAGTAGCCAACAGCAAGTTCCAGGAACTATGGACCTTGTAAATCGCGTGGCATATGAAGGGGGAAAGGACCAAGTACCGGGTAGTCAACCAGAGATGCAATTCATGAGTAATGTCGGTGGTGAGACCATGGTGAATCTACCTTCTGGCATAACAACCCAAGAAGCTACACAAGATAACCAAGTTCTCACCTGGCCAACTCCACAACACACATCTCCAGACCAGACAAACATCCCACCAGCAATCTCCCCATACATCTTCTCAGCTTCCACCGAAACAATCGCCCCCAGCCCAGCAGCAACCCAGCCGCAAAACGCCTCACCGCATTCTCACCCCAGATCAACACCAACCATGCAACGACAGCCTTCCCGAACGACACACTCCGATAAACCGACTCCCCAGCCCAAGACGGAATCCCCATTGGTATCCCAACATCACCGCGCTCCAGGGAAACAAGCCGCCCGGAATAGAGGTCCTGGTGGTGGTTCAGTAGCAGCGTGGACGGTAGCTTCGACCGGTCCGGATGATACCATTGGTGCTATGCATATGCAGCATCACGCTTTTGCTTTATCAACTACCCCACATACAGCAACCGGGGAAGATGGAAGTGGGGTTTTTAGTGTAGCTGTGGGGGGGAAGACACCTACAAGGACTTTGACGCCGGATACGACCAGGAGACAGGGACAATCGACGACTGAGAATAAGGAGACGACTATCCAGACACCAACGACTTTGATGACTGCCCCGGTGAATAATACCGACTCACAACCACGCGTGGTGACCATTGAAGTTCCTTTATCTCCCACGAACCATGCTCTACGATCCATTCAAGACGGCGACCCCAACGCTACAATGGAGGCTCGAAACAAAGCATACCGACAACTCGTGTCTGAAAACATCCTCGACTCATCCTCAGGCCACTTTCCCGAAATTACAATCCACCAGATCAACAAAGGACCACCGCCTTCGTTACTGGTGAGTACGAATCTCCCACCTAGCGCCTTTAGTAAAACGCCAGATGGCATGCCGATCTATCGCAAGTATCCAGTTGTAGGATCCGTAGAGACACCGGTGCCTACAACAGTGCAAGCTACGCCGGGTAGTCAACAGGGTCAAGGGGATACCGGGAGAGGTGATGGGACTGGTCAGTTGGAAGAGAGTGTTAGTCCACGGACGTGGGGTCCCCCAACGACGTCGGGTGTGGGAGTCCGGCCACAAATTATCCCTGTGGGTTCAACGCCGGTGACTTCTCAATATCAGGGTCCTCAATCTACCATTCCTATATCTTTCCCGGCAAACTCGGTTTCTGGAATCCCAATGAACCAGCCCGCNCAAATGGCCCGCGCAAACCAGATGTACGCTCAACGTGGCTACCAGCAACGTCTTGCTCCTGCGCCAACATACATGATGCTTCCCAACCAAGGCATGCCCATGACATCAGCCTTATCCGTGCCTAACATGCCAAACTTCCAACAACCTTCCCAAGTGGTCATGAGCCCTCAAATGATGGGCATGTACCCCACGCCACCACAAGGTCTTCTCCCAGGCCAAGTCCCCCCACCTCTTTCCCAAATGAACATGCAAATGGCTCAACGTGGTCTCTCCCTAAGTGCACCAGCCCCGCAACTCGCGGGCCAGAAACGTCGTCTTAGTGAACAGCAAGACCAGGGGACTTCCCAGATTTCGCCATCCAGCCAGATGAATCCGCCGGCTAAGCGCCGTATGACGGAGAGTGCGGTTGCGGGATTCCCAGGACAGATGATGGTGCCGAATCAAGGGATGAGACCGGTTCATATGCAGTCGAATATGGTGCCCGGGATGGTCCCCATGTATGCTGGTGGTCAACCTATGACGCCGCAGATGCAAATGCAGATGCAAATGCAAATGCAGATACAAATGCAGATGCAAATGGCGAATCAACAACAAGCTCAGAGACGTTATGGCGAGTTACTTGCCGCTGGGTATCAACCAGCCCAGCCATCACGTCGACCATCCGAAGTACAAGATTACATTCTCTCCGGCACAACAGGGGCACCTACCGCTTCTCAACCGGCCATGACAAGCCAACCACAACCACAATCACAACCTCAACCGATTCTTCCAACCCAATTAACCACCCCGCCACCAACGACGTATCCCATGGCCGCCTCTTTACCAGGCGGACAAGTCGGATATGCGCAGCCTGGGATGACGATGCCGATGGGTTTACCAATGGGTGTCCCCGGACAATTCATGACGTCTGGTACAGCGCCCCGGGGCGTAGGAAGTCCCGAGGGGACAGATATGGGACAAGGTATGTTCTTTTAACTGCGTAATATACTATATTTATAGTCTAACAAATGTAGCTTTCAATCCCGCCATGACTCGCATGTCTACACAACTAATGCAACTCCCAACAACAACACAAGTCCAAATACCCCTTCAACCGGTGCCCGTACCAGTCTCCGTTGCAATGCAGGGGACTATCCCCGGTAGTCTCCTCCCCATGGACTCAAGCAACTCCATGACTAACCCCAACCCACCGTTTCTCGGCCCATAATGACTCGGTTATTCTACTATTGTAGAGATTCTCCATTCTCGAAGCTTTTCAGCATCGACGTCTTCTTTTTTTTCTTCTTCATATTTTTTTCCCCTTTTTCTTGTTACGCAGTTATGTTGTAATGATTTAGGTTCATTTTGTTGCATTTCCATGGGATGGGTTTTTGGTGATAGATTGATGAATAAACGCGTTTGTTTTTTGTATGATTATTCTGTGCGGGGACGTTTGGTGCCGTGGGGGTTTTGTATGTTGGGTGGGTTGAACCAGGGGAGCGTTGATGAAGTCGTTGGAAACGCGGGTGTCTGGGGATACTGGAATCCCGTGGTAACTTGCGATGAACCATATTGTTCCCACTGGTCATAGCCCACGAATTTCCCATATGGGTAATGCGTATACATCGTCTGTCCAGAACCCAACCTCTTNATGACTCGGTTATTCTACTATTGTAGAGATTCTCCATTCTCGAAGCTTTTCAGCATCGACGTCTTCTTTTTTTTTTTTTCTTCATATTTTTTTCCCCTTTTTCTTGTTACGTAGTTATGTTGTAATGATTTAGGTTCATTTTGTTGCATTTCCATGGGATGGGTTTTTTGGTGATAGATTGATGAATAAACACGTTTGTTTTTTTTGTATGATTATTCTGTGCGGGGGCGTTTGGTGCCGTGGGGGTTTTGTATGTTGTTGGGTGGATTGAACCAGGGGAGCGTTGATGAAGTCGTTGGAAACGCGGGTGTTTGGGGATACTGGAATCCCGTGGTAACTTGCGATGAACCATGTTGTTCCCACTGCTCATAGCCCGCGAATTTCCCGTATGGGTAATGCGTATACACCGTCTGTCCAGAACCCAACCTCTTATATCCCCCACTCTTCCCCTCCTTCTCCCGAACAACATCCTTCTGATGACCCAATTGGCTCTGTCTCGAGGTAAAGTATCTTCTCACCGGGACATATCTAGCCTCCATAGGTCTATCCTGCATTTCCACCATTCTCCCAGATTGAAATATCGGAATCCCCCCTTTCCAAAGGGTAGGAATGAATCGACGACCCATTTCGTCAATGTAGGCTTTGAATATATCCGCTTGGACACGGGTGGTGAAGGCGATGTAGACTTGGCTGGGCTTGTTAGTTTGTGTGCGTGGAAACGAAGGACGGGGATGGGGGAATGTATATATATACCCTTTGCTTTGACCGTTTATGTGATGTTCGTTGAAAACCATGTCTTTCATCCCGGAGTGGACGGAGGCGTCACGGAGCCAGCTGGTGATGTCATCTTCGGTGGTTGATGGTTTTAAGTGGGAGACTAGGATGGCGGTGGAGGTCTTGGGGGGTGGGGGATTTGGTTTCGGGGGGAGAGTGGGGTTTATGGGAATGTTCTTTGGGTTGAGAGAAGTAGCTGGGCTGGTGGTTGATGAGATGGGCGATGGCATCTGGTTGGTGGGGGTCTCTTGGTTGGGTAATTTGGCTGGGTCGTTGGGATGTCTGGAGATGATTGGATCCATCGAGTTGGGTAGACCCTCTGGATAGGTTACCTTCTTTTCGATGGAGGTGTTCTCCATTTTCGTCGAGTCGATCAAAGCAATATGATTTTCTGGATATTTAGAGTCCATGCATGTAGGAAGTATTCTCACAATTCTAAGTGAACAGGAAAAACCCACCCACATACAAATAAAGCAACTACATACATCATCACTCAAAGTATACCCACATACACCCCCGTGTAACCACAAATTCACCAAATAGACTCAAGAAATATATTAAAAGGCCGTAACTTCATAACCCAAAACGCCCAAATGAAAACCAAAATCCCAAAATACCAATCCCAATGCTATAAAACCCTACCTAATATGCACAACTCTCTCTCCAATACCCAACTGCCACGCCTCCCCAGCCATCATCCGATCCACATAGACTTCCCCAACCAAAGTCCACAACCCCGTTGACCCCGCTTCACTCCCTTCCACCGGCCTCAATAACAACGGCACTTTCCCACCCATAGGGACAAACACCATATCATCCTTACGAGCCTGAATTGGCGCAAGGCCAACAAGCCCTTTATGCGTAAGGATCGGACGTCGTCCGTACATACCATTAGCCAGAGCTGCATACCGCTCGTGTTCCGACGTCCAAACGAGTCGATTGGCGTGGTGGGCGTAGACGGCTTCGGTGGCGGTGGGACTGGTTATGTGGGGGAGTTGTGCGGTGAGTGAGGGGTCGAGGATTGATGGTGTTAATACGCCGTCGTGCTCGAAGCGGAAGAGGGACCAGGCGTGGTTAACTGTTTGAAAGAAGTTTTTGATAACGGAGACTTTGAGGGGGGTTCCGGGGGGGTACATGTTTTCAATGGCTCCGAGGGTGGGAATTCGAGAAAGTGCGTTACACATGTCTTTTGAATCGGTGTATAAAGCTTTCACGACGGGTTCCTCCCGAGCACTGAATCCCTCGTCACATAACGCTTGTAAGTCATGTAAACTCGGCGTCACAAAAACATAATCATTATGATCCAAAGCCCTCTTCCTCAACACCGCCGCAGGAACCCCCGTGCCTACCGTCTTAATAGTATCAATTGATACCCCCGACATACTAATAGTGCCAAAGGTAGCAGAGTACTTATGCATAGGCGGTAATTGAGGTCCTAGAGTCTCAAGGTCTGCTTTCTCGTTGGGATATCCCGCGTATTGATGAAGACATGTTTCTAGACGGCCTTGACAGGCGGCGGAGTCGATGGTTGGGTGGACGGGCATAGAGAAGTCGGGAGTCCAAGAAGGGAGATTTGCGTGGTCTTTGGGCCATTGGACGGCTTCGGTGATTGATAAGTCGCCGTCTTTGAAAAGTGTGCTTGCTAGAGTTGTGTATAGAGATTCAATACCCATACCATAGGAAAGAACATCTTCGAGAATCTCTGAATCGGCGGCAAGTGTCTTGATATCAAAGATGAATTCCTCTGGATCCACCTTAAAATGAGCAAAATGCACTCTNCAACCTGTTCACCACCAACCGACTCTCCCAAAATCATCTCCAACGCAACCATAAAGATACCCAACTCTTCAACCCCCGCAACTCCCCCCGCCGTCCCCCAAAACGCTACTCGGGGGGATATCGCCAGCTCGGGTAACGTGGATAGTGATGTGAAGTGGGCACTGGTGAGAAGTTGGTTGCACAGGGCGGTAAGACGGATACTGGCTTCTGGGAGTGATGAGAGGAGGAGACTTCGGAGTCGGTGGAAGGCGGCGTGGAGGTGTGGTGATAGTTGGGGGGTGGTGAATAGAGCTGGTAGTTGTAGTGTTAGGCGGGATTGAAGAGGGAGATTCAAGTTGGATGGTGGACGGAAGGGTTGTGTGTGTTGGGTTATTATGGGAGGAATAGGAAGATTCTGTGGAAGGATGAGATATGTTTGGGATGATGCTGTAAGAAGAGACTTGCGAATCTTGGATGTAAGAGTCTTTTCTGGAGAAGAGGACTGGTCAACGCAGAACGGGACAGTCCAGAAATACTCATATGTGGGATTCCCAATGACCAAGTCAACCAACTGTATAGGCATCTCAACCACCACTTCATTNGGTGGAAGGCGGCGTGGAGGTGTGGTGATAGTTGGGGGGTGGTGAATAGAGCTGGTAGTTGTAGTGTTAGGCGGGATTGAAGAGGGAGATTCAAGTTGGATGGTGGACGGAAGGGTTGTGTGTGTTGGGTTATTATGGGAGGAATAGGAAGATTCTGTGGAAGGAGGAGATATGTTTGTGATGATGCTGTGAGAAGAGACTTGCGAATCTTGGATGTAAGAGTCTTTTCTGAAGAAGAGGACTGGTCAACGCAGAACGGGACAGTCCAGAAATACTCATATGTGGGATTCCCAATGACCAAGTCAACCAACTGTATAGGCATCTCAACCACCACTTCATTCAACAACATCTCCGTTATCGGCCCCATACCAGAATCATAAGCAAACGCCACCACACAGAATCTCGGTACACTCTCCACCCTAAAGACCTCATGACGAAAGGAAACCGCCTTCCCGTCTCTCGAAACCCGTAATAATCGAAAACTCCCATCACATAATGGCGGTTCAAAGGCGACGCCACTCTTGGGAATGTCCCCAGGGTTATAAGTCGCTGACATGGTGTGGGTAGTACAATAGGGCTCTGTTATACAAGTACAAAGTCTCGAGATAGAACAGANTGTATAGGCATCTCAACCACCACTTCATTCAACAACATCTCCGTTATCGGCCCCATACCAGAATCATAAGCAAACGCCACCACACAGAATCTCGGTACACTCTCCACCCTAAAGACCTCATGACGAAAGGAAACCGCCTTCCCGTCTCTCGAAACCCGTAATAATCGAAGACTCCCATCACATAATGGCGGTTCAAAAGCGACGCCACTCTTGGGAATGTCCCCAGAGTTATAAGTCGCTGACATGGTGTGGGTAGTACAATAGGGCTCTGTTATACAAGTACAAAGTCTCGAGATAGAACAGAACCCTAGATTAACATGACTTTGATGAAGAAATAGAAAGAAGATGAATAGATTAAAGAAGCTTTGTTCTTTTTGGGAAAAGATGGATACACTGATCGGTATATATATATCGGACTTGACAAATAAGACTTGTCCGGCCGAAAAGACTCGCTTTTACATTCGCAAAGGAATAAAGGTTATCCACTACAAACAAACCGGATCATCCTATACATATAATATAATTTCCCTAGCTGACGACAACCTTGATCTCCCAATTCAATCAATCACTTAATCACGTCTGTGTGTCTCTTTATCACAAACATAGCCTACAAACACTTGGTACAATACAATACTATAGTCCATAATCCATCATGTCCCATGTCTTTATTCTTCTTATTCCCCCCCAAAAAAGGGGGGGGGGGTTACTTGCATACCCTCTTTCCCCTTTCCCCTCTTCTTCTTCAAGTTCATCGTCACCAGCCAGATCTGGCAGCTGCTTTTTCTGGAGGGGGTGTATATGAATGATGGGCAGGGCGTTTTTTTTTTGTTGTTGTCTTTTTCGTTTTCTTTTTTACTTTTATGGATGGATGGATGGGGAAGGGGTCATAGCGGGGTTGGGAGGTGATGACGATGATATTGAGTATTTAGATGTGATATTGTAAAGAACGGGTAGATCAATATGGGGGGGTACAGGTTGTACATATGTTAGATTGTAAAGATGCAAGTACAGACGTAAGTACAGATTATTAAACTGTGTAAACTGTATTACATAGACAACAAAAAAAGTCCACTCATTCGACCGGTGAACATAATCAGTCATTCCCCTCCAAATGGACCAAAGAAAGACCGGAGACGCTTGGACCGACTGGGTAAATGGCCTTCCTCATTAGGATGTCTATGGGCGGTTGGAGGTAGGAGTAGTTTGACGTAGTGTTGCTTAAGGATTTTTAAAGGAAGGAAGGGACTTAGGTCATCAGAGCCGATATGCATCTGGGAATAAGAAACAAGACAATTGTTGATGACTGAGCACAGACGAATCTGTTGTGGGTTTTTTTTTTGCTCTTGTTAGTCGTGATGATTAGATCCTCCTCGGAATATACCATTCCGGAACCAACTGCCATCGTCTTTGGAAATATGCACTAACGGGTGATCCTCCAAAATGGCCTTCTCCGTGTCACAAGCCTCAACGACATGTCATTGTATAGACATACACAGCCATGATACTCTCCGCCATTATGTCTAGAAAGCTTAGACCATCAAACTAAACAATCAAGTCGCCACGAAACATCCATCAAAGACTTGGAGCACCAACCAACCAACTCATCGGGTCCTCTTGTCTTGAAGTGTCTGTACATACAAACGTTCTCAAAGAAACATACATACACACAAGCCACCATCAAAAGTCCCGATTCACCGACCCATCTACACATATACAGACATACATACATACATACAACATACCAATTCCATCTCACCCCAGTAAAGTCCAAGAAAAAAGCAATGACGTCTCTACATTCTTCCCTACCTCTACATAATCAGTCATTCCCCTCCAAATGGACCAAAGAAAGACCGGAGACGCTTGGACCGACTGGGTAAATGGCCTTCCTCATTGGGATGTCTATGGGCGGTTGGAGGTAGGAGTAGTTTGACGTAGTGTTGCTTAAGGATTTTTAAAGGAAGGAAGGGACTTAGGT
>JSUI01006169.1:0-24175 GCA_000833645.1 Huntiella omanensis | reverse complement strand
TCGGATGCGTCTCTTTGTGTCCTGAAATTTCGGTGGACGGTGTTGATAAAGTCGAGGAGATTCTTTTTCTGAGATGAAGGACAGAGGAAAGTTTTTTCACACTATCGATACCCGAAAGCCTCCAACAAAAACTGCGGCGACAGATTTTTGATTTTATTGCTGGATCGGCTGCAGGCCAAAACACCCCAGGACGAGCCTGGACCCCGCGGGGTGCCTTTGGGCCATGCTGTGTATAGACCCTCTCGGTGTTTTTTATTTTTGTTTTTTCATTTTTAATTTTTCACCTGGCTCTTTGTTTGGTCTTGGGAGGACCTCTATACTCATGCATTACTCGCAATTGCCGACCACTCAACGGAGGATACTGGGATGCCGACTTCATTTTGGCCCGACGTTGCCTGGAGAGCCGTCGTATTAACAGTTAGATCTAGTTAGGTAGACGGTAAAAAATACAACAACAACAACAACAACAACATAAATTACATGATATGCACACAGCTTCTACCGTTTGCCGCCCACATACATACATATGTAGTTTGTAGCACAATTCCGTAATGACATCATGCAAGCAAACCCGACTAACCAAGTCCATGCCCAAACGACGGACCCCACCTCAAACACACACAGACCCCCCCATTTTCCTATTTCCAGCAGCCTGCGGCAAACGCATGCCGATCGCACTGACGAGACTATGCTGCTGCTGCTGCTGGTGTNTTTTTTCATTTTTAATTTTTCACCTGGCTCTTTGTTTGGTCTTGGGAGGACCTCTATGCTCATGCATTACTCGCAATTGCCGACCACTCAACGGAGGATACTGGGATGCCGACTTCATTTTGGCCCGACGTTGCCTGGAGAGCCGTCGTATTAACAGTTAGATCTAGTTAGGTAGACGTTAAAAAATACAACAACAACAACAACAACAGATTCGTGCGATGGCTTGAGAGCTCAGTGACACCTCCACTTTGCTCATGCTGCTAACTCGATGCTTTGTTGTGGCTGTGAGACTAAGTGATTGGTTGGCTACGTTTGTTCATTGATTCTTTGCGGACAGGCTAGTTGATATACAAAGCGGTTGGACAGACTTGGGGAACGACGACATTGATGAATGTTGAGATCTTTTATGTCGTCTGAGCTAACTGAATATCTAGATATACTTCTTTGACACACCAGCTCTCGTTACTTACCCGATGTCCGTTTTCTTGCTGCTGTCACCTGAACTGAGACATCACTCAGAAGCATTAAACTTTGTGTCACAGCAGTTGACGGCAACTTTCCATTTTTGGGTTAGCACAGTGAAGGTCTCAGGGCAGATTCAATCTTTTGCTCGAGATTTGATAGAGTATAGGAAGATTCCACTTTGCTGGATTCGCTCGACATGCAGGCCTGTGAAAACTGCCATTTGGATACTAATTGGCCTTGCGAGATTTTGTGTGTGAAATCGCTGTAAAGTTGTCTGTTGCATAAATGAAGTGCCTGCTTGGTAGTATGAGACCTTGAAACTTTCCCTGATTGTATCGTATTGTGCTATGTTATAGATCCCAGAGTTAAGGCAACAATTAGACAGTGCCCTTTCACAACGGAGACAACTGCTGGCTAAAATGGTATCAGTACTGGTGACACGTAGAAATAGACTATCTAGAAGCACGTAGATGACACCGCCAATGCCTGNAGTTGACATACAATGCGGTTGGACAGACTTGGGGAACGACGACATTGATGAAGGTTGAGATATTTCATGTCGTCAGGGCCAACTGAATATCCAGATGTGCTTCTTTGATACGCCAGTTCTTGATCCTTGCCCGATGTCCGTTTTCTTGCCGCTGTCACCTAAACTGAGACATCACTGAGAAACATTAAACTTTGTGTCACAGCAGTTGACGGCAACTTTCCATTTTTGGGTTAGCACAGTGAAGGTCTCAGGGCAGATTCAATCTTTTGCTCGAGATTTGATAGAGTATAGGAAGATTCCACTTTGTTGGATTCGCTCGACATGCAGGCCTGTGAAAACTGCCATTTGGATACTAATTGGCCTTGCGAGATTTTGTGTGTGAGATCGCTGTAAAGTTGTCTGTTGCATGAATGAAGTGCTTGCCTGGTAATATGGGACGTTGAAGTTTTCCTTGATTGTATCATATTGTACTATGTTGCAGATCCCAGAGTTAAGGCAACCATTGAACAGTGGCCTTTACAACGGAGACAATTGTTGGCCGAAGTAGTATCCACACTAGTGACACGTAGAAATAGACTATCTAGAAGCACGTAGATGACACCGCCAATGCCTGGAGTGTACAAAGAGAATGGAGATATGAACCCTCAAGCCACCGAAATGCCGACCATGGTCCTTCCATGAGTGTAGATAGAAGCCGACACTAGTCCGCAGTGTAGTCTTACAACATTGTGAAAAAGAGCTTCTCCTACCACCAAGACGTTTCCTGTTCCGAGAGAAAGAGCACAACTTCTAAACATGCCCCGACACTCGTTGACTTGATAACTATCTCATGGCAGCGTTGCCAATATGAGCTACTCTTGTCTTGTAGGGCCCAGCCCACTACTGTGACCAAACCTAATCATAGAATCCGCCCAACAGATGCCAATTGAGAACCACCTGAATCTAATGTAGCATGCGTTCACATCATTTGGAGCGAAACATTGTCATTCACTGGCCCAGAAGACCCATTCGACCAAGTCTACAATGTCATCACTTCAGCTCACATAATGAGTCCCACAACATAAAGTAAAGAGTAGAATGAGTGTATGTATTTTGCATACTAAAAAGAAATGACACCTAACTAATATTACAAAGTCCATAAAACCCCAAATAGTTTTATAGACCTGACCAAGACAAAGGAAAAAAGAAATAACAAACAACGAAACGAATAACAGAGAACAAAAAGAAAAAAAAGAAAGAAAACACACTACCACGCTCATAATCAGCCTAGACCCCAATCCCCCTCCACCAGACCATCTCTTCACATGCCTTATCATCCATCCTAGGCATCTGAATCAACCTCGATTCCCCCAATCGTGATATATTCAATATCAATACTATACTCGTATGACAGGCAGATATAGAATAATATGAGCTAGTAGAAACTGCAAAGCTCAATGGCCACGACAAAAAACAGCCACTGGAATCAAACCCGATAGATTGAGTTGAAATTAGTTGTCCCAGTTGAGATAGCTGCGGCGTCTGTTAGGGCGGAGACTAGCAATTCTCTGCAAATCCCGACCATTGTTGTTGTTGCAAGAAGACTTCTTAGTGGCAGTGGTTTTGTTGACAGCTTCAGGGGAGGACATCTTAACATCCGCGCGGATACTCTTCTCGTCTGTTTCTTCGTCCGTCTTAGTAGTGATAGTCGTAGTCTTCTTCGAAGAAGCAGCAACCATGGCCGAGAGCTTTCCGGATGCAGCAGTCTTCTTGCGGGGCTGTGGGCGCTTTGTAACGCGGGATGCCTGCTCGTTGACTGCACGGCGCTTTTGGATGCGATGGGCTGCCTGGGGCTCAAGTTCATTTTGGGCAGTAGCGACTGCCTTGCCTCTGTAGGAGCTGCGCGTGCGTGAGGAAATTGGGAGCTCGGGGTTGCTGAGACCAGGTATGGAAGCATTGGAAGGCCCAGAGAAAGCAACAGCGGTGTTTTGCTCAACAGCTAGGTTAGGAGCATAGGAGGTACTCGCGGCGGAAATCATCTGCGGGGCCGTGACAGCAAAGGAGGCACCGCCATTCAGAAGTCCGCGACCACTAACAGTTCCATTGATTTGGCCGGCACTCGGCGACATAGGCCGTTCGGGGGAGTCCAAATCCATTGCAATATCGAGGTGGGAAGGTGTCGTGTTGGATGGGCCAGGCGCCGAGGTGAATGAAGTAGCGGACTGCTGGGCTCCAATGACTGGACCATTTGACTGTTGATTGCCGGAAGGCGCAGTGCTAGAGGTAGCAGATGACTGAGCAGTATCGAGCTCAATGACAGTCTGTGTCGCAGTGGTTGAGTCGTCGACAGGGCCAGTTGTGACCTGAGCATCTTGGGAGTCGGCTGGAGTGTCGGAGTCAGTGGGTGTCTAGTCCATTGACTCAGAATCATCATCAGAGACTTCATTGACGTCGTCGGAGTCGTCGCTATTGTTGTGGGTGTGGGTGTCAAGGTCCCTGTTAATGGGCCCGATCGGGATAGGAGCAGGATCACCAAGAATCTGTCTCAAGGCGGCTTGGATTTCGGGGATCATTTTGATCGTCCAGGCACGATGCTGATTCTTCGTCAGTTTGCGGCGCATAGGCGTCACTGAGATTAGCCACCTGGGAAGAATTCTGCTTCTATTCTGAATGATGGCTGCCAAGGAGGCTTCTGGCTGAGGCGCCTCATCAGAGATGTAGTTGGCCGTAAAGGAGGCGAGATCGGATGTGGACTGTGGAAAGTGTGGTTGTTGTGAGGTTAATCGTAATTGGGCTGAGGATAAATTTCAAATGCTTAAGAGGAGTGCGGTTGCAACTGAGGAGAAGAAGAAGAAGAAGAAGAGAGAAAAAATAGAAAGGAAGATTTCTGGGAAGAATTTTTGTTCTGGCAACTCTACAATGTGGACAAGCATTTCCACTTTCACAGAACACCCAATTAGGAAGTTTCAGGCACCTAACTTATTGGATGTGAAAAAAATGTTCTTACCCTTCGAGAGAAGTACTCACCGTATCTACTGTAACTTCCTTTCAGGCCTAACGAGATGCTACTGTTGTGTAAGACCCCTATAATGTACTCAGAATAGCGCCAGTTTGACAATGACGACCCTGTGATGTTGAAATATCACTCTGGGAAACTACGTTGTTTTCCTGTTCTCCTTGTGTTTCTTTGATACCAATCGTGAGGCGCCTTGGGCGCTCCTCGTAAGCCATAGATCAATAGCTAGCACCATAGAGCTGCACATATCAATACTACGGCCGGCCAATATAATCTAAATATGACGTAGGAGTATGTGGTTTACTCGCATGTTCAGTCTTTCAAACACATGTGATTCTACATCTTTCCAGAAAATATGTCTATATAGGATCCACTTGGTGCTTTGTCTTCTACATACGACCATAGCCTGTGGAAAATACGGGGTCCCGTCTGCTCCCCCATAGTCAAGCCACAGAGCGCTGGATTAGTAGTACGGTGGGTGACCACGTGCGAATACCCGGTGTTGTATGTTTCTTTTTGCATTTTTTTTTCATTGGAAGATTAGGTGCACGTGACTGTTGAAGAAACTGCGTCAATTCTCACGATCCATCGAATCACAATATTAGGGTTGGACCAGCAGACTAGGGTTCGTAAATTATCACGATATTCTTAGTCATCAACGCGTTTGAGTGCGCACTACTCCTCACTGATGAATACATACCTTTAATGGTCACTTGTCAGATTCCAACCAAACATCAAATTGATGGCTAGTGTGCCTAGTACAGCCGTCACTTTGGCAATGATCCTTGGACGCCAGCGGAACAAGGCAGGCCCAGATTGGTGATGTAATACCTCGTTGCGCTGTTTATGATGCCTTGAACTTGTTCATTCATCATAGCCATCTTGAATTGGGTGTGCTGGGGGTAAACTAGAAGTCAAATGTGTGAAAATGACAGGTTGAAGTGGTTTAAATACGAGTGAAAAAGTGTGATGTTTCTTTGATGTCGCAAAGTGCAGAATACCTTGGTCACTGGAGACTAAAGCCCTAGATTCCGACGTTATTGGTGTTGCCAGATACATCTCTATAGCCCCAGGAACCCGAAAACCGGTACACAGTTAACTTGTGTGGGTCTTACGGTTCGTAGAGGCTATTATATAGCATCGTCATACCGACATACATATGTACATAGTCGCAACGCTGGGAAAACGCGAGGTGTCGTGTATGCTCAGTGCTAATCTATCCCATAACTAAATATAAGCAGATGATAAAAGGTTATCTTGGTGACTTTGAGGGGGATGCTACTGATCTGAACTACACCGTTTCACCAGAAGCATATGTGAAAATCCGTTTGCAGTAATAAGCGGCCTTTTCTGTTCTGCGACAGCACTGCATTCTACAAGTCATGTCTATGTGTATAGTAAAATTTGTTCCACAGTTTTCCCGTTTAAATTTGGTCCGGGGAATGCATCCGGATTAGGAAGTATAGTGCTGACTTGGGATGAATATGCATACTGAAAGAAGCTGCATAGGCTTGCCAAAGTTATGCTGAGGGTGTCATTCAGCAGAAGACACTGATTTCCATCCCAGCAATAGAGAAGATCCGTGTCTATATAAATGAGGCAGTCCGCCCACATTTCCAAAATCGTCGTTGTTCTTTTTACACCTCACAGACCATTGGTTGTGACAATCTTTACAAACACTACAATCATCTTACTATAGTACCTTGGGGGTATTTGCCCACCTACCTGCCTTGTTCTCCCATTCGCAAACAACGAGCTATCGCACATTGCCTTGCAACGCAATGAAATTAAAACCATGCCTGCGACAATGTAGACCCATCACATTGAAGATGAAGGTGCTGAAGTTGAACAAACTTGAATCACAAAGCGGCGCCCCAGACCACAGGCTACCGCCTCCTTTGAAACTGGGCTCTTGGGTCCAACCCTTGGTAAGTACAGATGGATTTCCCGATATGAGTCCTTCTGGTTTCTATGACAGATACAGATTGATTGACAATTGTACTCCAAGCAGGAAAAGCTCAAGCTGGCCTGTTGTGTCAGCCTTTACATGCGGAGGCGATTCCTCCGTTGCCTCTTTCAAGCGCCTCTTCAGAGGCTCCCCAGAGCGCAATGGAGAGTTTGCTTCCACAAGTCTACATTACTTCCAATGTAGATGAGCAAAGACATTCTGGCGAAGGTTCCTGCGTTCGACGCTGAGTAGATCTCAACGTCATCGCGTGCCTTAGAAGCCAAAATATGGCCAGCAGGTACGTTGAAGTTCGGTGGTACAGGACAGAATTCATAGCTGACGAGGCACATTTGATAGAGATTCCGGGCTCCGGCTTTGTGAGCGAGAACGTGGTAGATTACATCCTGTTTGTCGACCTTATCGCCCCGGCCACTTTTCCTAGTAAGACTAAACTATACATGTCCTATATCATGCACACTAACCTCTGATGTATCTATAGATGCCGACCCCCCAACCATATCGCGTGTCAAGTACACCAAAACTTTGCACACATGCATACGGCAATGGGGACTCCCGAGAATTGCTCGAGATCTGCTATTTACTCCAGCAGCGTGTGCTATCGGTCGAAAAGCCCTGAAACGCCTCTGTCATGATGGTGTTGAATCTGTGGCTTGGCCGGGGGATTGTTTAACCGGGGAAGACATCGCGTGCTTGATGGGCCATTACAAAGACTGAAGGCCAAGCTAATAGACGCTTCACTGTCCTGGTTGGACCGCTTCGCTAACTTGTGTAGCGGGGCAACANCTCCGGAGAATTGCTCGAGATCTGCTATTTACTCCAGCAGCGTGTGCTATCGGTCGAAAAGCCCTGAAACGCCTCTGCCATGATGGTGTTGAATCTGTGGCTTGGCCGGGGGATGGTTTAACCGTGGAAGACATCGCGTGATTGATGGGCCATTACAAAGACTGAAGGCCAAGCTAATAGACGCTTCACTGTCCTGGTTGGACCGCTTCGCTAACTTGTGTAGCGGGGCAACAAACTACCCCAAATCAGAGAACAGATCGGTTCTGATTGTGGAGTCGTTTTTCATGCAATCAGTCATGAAAAACGGTGGCAAAAACACGGCTCGGGTCCTTCAAACGAAGGGTATTTACCGCCCACAACTTCTCGAGTCTTGAGACAGTTGCCATTACTGTCTGTGATGATTTACGCTGGACACTCTTGGTAATCAAGCCAGTAGCCAAGCAGATTTCCCCCCTGGGTAGTCCCGGGGAAGAGGAATCACTTAGGCTGATGTTTGGAGTCCAAAAGTAACTGCACGACATGCTTGGGGACAAGCATGGGAACGATGGCTGGGCAAGTTTTGGCTTTGCCTCGCCCAAGAAAACGAATGGCTACGATTGTGGAATATTTACCTTCCTTAACGCCGCTTCTGGCGTTCTAGGCTGCTTTCCTGGCTCGGTGTACCACCCGGAGTCGGTCTATCACCCGGATGATATTCCATTGCATCACGTAGATCTGGCGGGTATGCTGATGAATGGCGGGTTTCATGACAGTTTGATCTCAGGAGACTGTATGCTGCTGATCTTTTGTTTTGGTCTGTTGTTTGACTTTCCATGAATTAGCTGAGTAACAATATATTCCCCAGAATGAGATGAACTGACTATCATCGTAAAATGAATGACAAAATAATGATCTTTTCTAACTAGCAATAGTTGAGATATACTGTGACAACTAGGAGTTCATAGAATGCAGTGCACAGACTAAACGACTGCATGGACAGACTCTATCTTAGCTCTGTACAACTTCGGTGGCGAAGATGTTGCCTGAGCGTCGGAAAGGATCAATGTCTAGGAGGTTATGAGGATGGCTCCTCCTCAACTGAGTTTAGCCCCCGGGTTAACTTCTACCTCGACAGTCGACTACAAGTATGTTGGGCCGCGGACTTCCTTGGACCAGCTCAACATGATTCAACCTGGTATGTGCCGGTGTTTCGGCCTCTCTCCGGTCTGATAGATGCTGACTGGGTGCTCTGCTGCTCATTACGGAAGAATGTTGGAGTATATCCTATATAGTCTCTGATAAATATGCACTAAAAACCAAGTTCAATGCTTCCACTACATTTCAGCAAAGTGATATCCTTCTCCTTCGCAGTCTGCCACCATGTGTGCTACAGGAGAGTTAGTGCTTTACGAAATACGTCATGGTTATCTACAATCAAAAGTCGCAAGTTGTCATCTCGGGATTGACCAATAGGAGCGCCAGAAAGCCTTATTCCCCTCTTCCATCGAGTTTTGTATCGAAATCACAACGACAGCTATGGCCGACGGGAGGGGCGTTCTCCCTGAGGACAGAGCATCTTTGTTTGGCAGGGCGGCGGCCAGCAACGCCAGGGGATCGATGTACCTGCGGAGCGACAGCGTTATCAAGAAGTGCCTGCGGCCTGGGCCACTTCTCTCCGATTCACACAAAGAGACCAGGGCTGCTCTGGAACTTACCAGTTATTGAGGGTATGGCTCTCATCGGGAGGAGGTAAGACATGTGAATAGAGCACACAAAAGCTGGCGAAGATGAAGAAGGCAGGAAGGGTACCGGGAACCAGTATCTTCTGCTCTCCGGCATCATCGGCTCTGGCCTTCACTACTACTCCCCATTTAGACACTCCAGGCTTTCATTTCGCCATGTCTACGGGTATCCCAAAGAAATCTTCTCCATCACCCCAACAGATCCCCGGCGAACAGCGATGGCCAATCACTACGACTCAAATCTGCCACTTTCGCGAGCTTTTTCTCCTGCTAGGCGTAGAAACACACAGGAAGGTTCTACAACCCCTAGTCGATGGCGGCAGGCGCAGTTAGATCTTTGGCTTTACACTTTTTCTCTGAAGTAAGTCTGTCACGGACGGCGCCGGCTCGGCTCCGTATCATCGGGAAATTCACACGCAAAATCACTGTTTTGGTAACTAGTTGATTCTTTTAGATTAGATAGTTACGATAGGGGGTTATACTGACCATCAATTAGGCCAGAAAGAGGAATACCAAGTTCATTCACAGTTTGTACTATGTCGGTAGCAATCATATAGCAGTTGATGAATCCCACATTTTGTCACATAGAAGCAATCAAGTCGAGAGCAATCCACCAGCAAATAAATTTCTAGATCCAAAACTACGCAATCTCCGTTTCATCTCATGGCCGTGCTATCAAGATACAAACCAAAACCAGTTGGCCGGTCTCTTCAAGACCTAGTGTCAGCGCACATATCCTAAACCTCGTCTCCGTGTCAAATATCCTCCTTTAGACCATAAACTTCCAGTTTATCCAACGCCATGCAAACCACCACGAGCCGATATCCAAGTCGATGTAGGTAACAGTCGTGTGAGTCGGGTACCGTAACAACCGATAAAGATTGTTATATGAACATGGCAATATCGGATGAAACGCATGAGACATGCATTTAGTGATAAAAGCGGTTATAGTCGGTGCACCAGCGCGGGTGCCAATTCCGGCTAGGTGTTGATGAGGTCATTGGAGCCGATCTATCCCGTCCTGTAGCCGAAGGGACAGTGGCTTTCTGCGGGAGCGTCGGCTTCTTTGAGGGCGAAGCACGGCGAATGGGGGTACGCGGAGCATTCTCGACATCAATAAGATGCTTGACTAGTGGAACTTTTCTGGCGGGGAGAGGCTCCTTCCTACAGACCCTTTTCACGGGACTGACTGAGCCAGTCGGGTGTTCCCGTCGTTTCAAAGGAGAGATCGGAGCAGTCTCGGGAAAACCAAAGTGATACAGGGCAGAAGCTTTGTGTTCATCGGAACGAACGGGGCCGGTGGGTGGGATTCTACGACCAGTCTCGCATGTCGGGGCAACGTCACGCTTCTGACCAATCACCTGAGGCAATGGACGGAAGATGACGTCAGGCCGAATTATCGTCAGGGTCGTAGACTTGCGTCGGGGTATAATGACCAGAGTCGGGATACCACATGGAACAGTCCCAAGAATTGGCGTGAATTCCTTTGAGTGGGCTTCGGCAGTCTCCGTTCCAGCAACTGATGTGCAATCGTTACTGGAGCTGAGAATGCCGGCAGAAGTGTTGTTCGCGCAAGGCGTGGCGGCGACGCGAACATCAGATTCTGTGTTACCAGTGATGGGGGATTTGGCACCTTCAGCGTTGATGTTCCGCGAAACAGTGGCAGAAGTTGATTCGTCCTCTAGGAGAGACAAGGTGGCTTCTGCTCCTGTGGTGGGAGAATCGGGACTTTTAGCGTTGGGGTTGCTTGAAACTGTGAGGGAAATTGGTTTGCCGTCTGAGAGAGACAAAGCGGCTTGTTTCATTTGAATAGTGGGAGCCGTGGCACCTTCGACGTTGATCTTGTGTGAAACGGTGACAGAAACCTTTTTGTCCTCTGGGAGAGACAAACCGGTTTCTTCCTATTCTTGCATGGAAACAAGACGCGGTGTAACGATAACAGTGAATCTCTTCTTTGGGCGGTTGGTTGGTGGGATGGAAACGCCGTGTTTGCGCGTCTACGTGTCGTGGGATGCGGAAGGACGGGTAGAGTGGCGGTAACGAGGCCAATCGAACGTGGCGCGCTCGGGTGTATCGACCTTCATAGGCGACCCGTAGAGGAGGGGAACATTCTCTTTCTTGATAGGCGTAATAAAGTCGCTAGAAGGTGTTCTCATGACTGTATCCCCTCGGGGTATAAGGCGCTTCGGGGTACTCGGAGCAGAGTCAGATGTCATAACAGTATCGACAGATGCATTGTTAAGTTTGCCGATGGACGAGCGTAAAGCAAGTGGGGAGATGCCCATGCTGATATCAACCGAGCCACGAATCAAGTTGGAAGACTTTGGAGTCGGGGTTGATAGCTTCATCGGGCTGGCGAAGCGGCTCGGGGTCGACGGAGCGCTGGCCGTCGAGTGTTCGGTCCGGTCCGGAGACTGGGTCATGGTGATATCCTCACTTTCATTATCGTGAGGAGAGTTATCGCTGTCGAGGACCGTGGGTGTCTAATCCATGCGGTTCTCGTCATTGATAGCGGCAGCTGCATCTTCGGTAATATCGGTGTCGGTGGGCTCCGAGTGGAGTTGTCCGATAGCCGATCTAGTTGCCGACGTAGAAGCTGAGAGACCAGGTTAATAGAGAGATGCCAATAGGTAGAGTGCAGTACTTACCATTAAAATCAGATGCAGCGCACTTGAAGTCCCACTTACGGGGAGCATACGTGACCATGAACTGGGCGTAGTTGAACGGAGCCAGTTTCCGGGACGTGGCAGGCGACATTTTGATTATTAATGGAGTTTGAAATTGCGTAATTGCGATCAATTGAAATTAGATGAAATGTCTATTGATTGTAATGTAACTGTTGTTCAGTGTCATGAAGAAGTTGCGAAGAACAAGAAGACACGCGAGGGGTCAAGCAGTAAGCATCGCAATTGGCGCGGAATAACTAGTACCCCCGACGCGTGATATAGACCCCTATCGACTGAACCCTGAACCGAGGGACTGCTCTATATCCTTTCGAGCAAGTGCCTGTACTGGACGGGTTTGAGGGGATACTCTATTCGGTTTACCCCGTGTTGAAGGAACCCGTCGCGTCTCTATATGAGCCACTAGAAGTAGGCCCGGATCAAAGTTAAAGCGGTGGATAGCAACGGTTCAGGGTTCATTATCATGTTTCTGGCTTAATGAGTGTCTACATCATGGTTGGTAGTCATGTTAACGCACGTTCAAGGTACACGTCGCACAGTTGGTGACACAGTGCGGATAGACAATATCAGCGACTATTCACCCACTTAAAGCACAACAATGAACGAATGTGCTAAAGTAAGGCGGGTGTGCGAGTACCGCTGCGCCAAAAGATGGATCCTTTGCTCTTTGTTGTTGGTGGTAGTTATATCAGTGACTATAAGGTCACAACATCTGCTGTGTAGAGACCCCAACCCTAACTGGAATCTCCCGCCAGAATACAATCTAACAGGTTTAGTTCGGGGGGTCAAGTAGTTGTATCACTTTCTCATGACATTATAAAAGCAAGAGGGTAACACAGGTCGCCATAAAAATCCGAGGGCGTGCTCGGAGTAGCTGAACGATTGGCGTTGTGGATCCAAAGATCCTCCCCAGTATTGCATGTCAATACTAAAACGCCGTCATTGTTACCTTACAGCATATAATGTACATACGTGTCAAGGCTTGTTACGGATATCTGGTGCGCCCGGTGGTTTCTGTAACCAGGAATTGTCAACCGATTAGCTTTTGTGACAAAAGATGTTCGGAGTGGACGCCTGGCAGGAACCGGCGCTGTTGGATTATCAAACGTGGCATCAGTATGTTTTAGGCTTTACATCGTAGTATACTATATGCATATCAACAGGCACCATGCCGCATTTTTCAGTGTGATGGATAGGAAAAACTCTCGAAACGTCATTAAGTCTCTGTATTGATCCTTGAATGATTCGCCAGTACCACGGTACATGCTCACGATTGCCAATTCATGCCTTAGTAGATGTCGTCACTTGGGACATGTCTAGTGGTGCCGAGATAGTGTGGAGAACGGAGTGCTTAAAGTTAGCTTACCGAAGTATTGAGGACATGTAATAGGGACTTCTCCGAGCGGGGATTGATTGTTTGCGGAGACCACGACAGTTTGTTGGAGTGTATTTCAGCTGTATAGATTGATTTTTGTCTTTGTTAGACAAAAGGGAATTTCACCACAACCCTTCGTGCAAGAAACATGAAAAGTGGAGTTTGTCGGTGTTTACCGCGTACAAACATACAAGTGTCGTTCTTATCCAATACTTGTTTCGGTTGGGTTGATTGAATCCCACGGGAATTAGAGACTCCTGCTGAACAGAATGTCTATACACTTGAAATCAATAGGAGATTGTGCCACATTGGGGAAAGATAATGAGAACAGGAGTACCAAAGGTTTCGTAATAAAAGCATGATATGAGAGCCCATGAGCCCAAACTTAGTATTCGTTGAAACAACGGACCTGGATGTTCAACAAAACTGTCCTCTTTTCCAGCCTGCTCGATTCTAAGAACGCAAACGCCTGTGAAAAAAGGTCACCTGACAGTCGTGTTGGGGTGTCAGTCAGTGATGCCGATGGATGTAGAATCAATATTTGATAGTCTACATCTCATCAGGCCTGCTGATCTGACATTTCATCTCTACTTATTTCTACTCTAGTCTGCATCACTGACCGACACTCCAATTGTTTCTTGGACCTGTGTTACTGGCCTGCCTAGTCCATCAGTAGGTTGTACCAGCATGCCTAAAGTCTATGTATCCCCGATTCTAACCAGCACCTTTTCCAAATATACAGCCTTCTCCTTCGTGGTTGAAAAAGTGCAACACTGTTTATAGAAGCGAAGGTGCACCACTCTGTTTGGCCAAAAAGATCCAGTCACTTTACGTGACGACCCATCCACAATAGCCACACCATGACTGTGAACCATGATTTTTTTAAGTCGCTGGCTAGTTCAGCGCTAGCTATCATTCTATGGCACCGTCACAACCCTAAAGACTATTCTATGAAAATGCTGTGATCACGATGCCGCCGTGATCTTCCTAGCGTCAGAGGAATTTTCGATTCTTTTCAAAACTGAGATCAAGGTCCCGTACTTAGTATCTCTCCAGAACCGCAGGGTCGCCTTATCTGAACTGTCACAATTCAGCCCTCATAAACATCGTAAAATTTCTCCAGATGCTCATAAAAAGGCAGCTAGCCATTACTTTCCTTCATTCGTGGCTATGAAGTCTTTGCGAACCGAGGTTTGCATCAAAGAGTCCGTGGAAATGCTTCACCATAGGCCCGTACGTGTGCGAGAGGGCTGCATTCGGGGTTGGCGGATCGAGACGGTAGAGACTGGGTGGATGTTGGCGGGATATCCTGAGAAACTGGCACGGCTGGACGAGGAGGCTGCTATCATGGAACAGGAGGAAAAGGAGAGGACAGTAAACTGAAGAAGACAGGCTACTTATGGGTGACGCTCTGAATCGACATCTGCAGTATGCTCGTTGTCAAGGTGGGATGAGGTTGAGATCCCAGGAGTTAGCTCCCTATCCGCGTACGGTCTATGCAGATTTGAGACCTTTGAGATCCCGTTGTATTTCGTTGGACACAGTAGAAGTGACATGTCATACACAGTTACCTGAATGGTTCAATAAGAGGCGACAGGCTATGAGTGAAGATGGATCTTTGTCCGGGAGGCAACATCATTGAGGACGGGCTCTAACATACCGACTCATGAGAAATGCTTTCTGCTCATCATTTTTTAGGTTGTCTGTCAAGGTCTATGAACCATCACGAGAGTCCCAGGCATCAGTAGACTGGAGGAAAAAACAAAGGTAATGTATTACACACGAGATGCATAACAGACAACCACGATATGCGAGTTGTCGAAGCCAAGTTTGATCCCAAAAAAAAAAAGTAAAAACAAGGTTATACCAGACGAGAACCAGAAGATGCAAGAACGCCACCGACATACAGAAAAATAAAAAGTCAATTTGCCTAACGCAATATATGAGAAATGTCGTTCCAAAGCTCCAAACTCCAGACCGAAACCAATAACCCAAACCAAAAACCGGCAAACAAAGACAATACTCCCAACACGAGACCAAAAAGAAAAAAGGACAAACAGCAAACACGAACAAGAATAACAAGCCAGAGCTAGGCAACTACACTTTGTAGTTCACCTTCGCTCTCGGCCGCAAGCTACCACGAGCCCAACGATCCCCAGGCTTGCTAGGCAGAGTGAGTATAGCCTGGTGTCGGCGGGCTACGACAACTTCTGCTCTAGAATTGCCCGGCTGGATTGACGGCCCAATGCCGACAGCCGGACGAAAACGGGCTTCTAGGGGCGCCACCGCAGGCGCTTCTATAGAAGCGCGAGCTGGTGAGGCCACCGAAGGTTGCGGCTCCGGGTTGGCCAAACTAAGCCGCGCTGGTATGGCAGGCGTAGTAGGCTCAACCGGAGGGGAAACAGGGGCAGGAACAGAGGTCCGTTGGGGAAAGGCACTCATGGACCTTTCTCGGGCCACAATTGGCACAGTCGACGATGCCTCGGATGAAATAGCAACCGAAGTCAAGTCAATTGTGACTGGTGGGTGAGAAGGTGCCCGAGCAGGGCGAAGAGAGATCGTGAACTCCTCACCGACCGAGGGAACTGGGGACGTGGCCGGGACTCTGGTAGAGCTTGGAAGGGTTGAAGAACCTGATCCTTTAACGTCTAAGCCCCAGTGGGAACGTTGGGGCTTTGCGCGAAGGTCCGGCATCTTTCGAGACCCTTCCTCAGTTTCATCCCGTGTACGCTTCCCAAGCGTCACGGGGGGTACGGGAGCAGCCACTTCGCCGGGGGAAACCGGTGTCGGCAGGGCAGTAGCCCTGGGCGTTACGGGTTTGGCGGCGATGGAGTGCTCCCATCTCTCTGGCGAAAGGGCAGCGACAAACGAGGCGGGAAGAGGGGCCGGGAGATCCCTGGCTGCGGGTGCAGAGGCAGCCTGGGATGCGGATGTCGCTGCACAGAATAAGTCCCATCTTTCCGGCGACAGGGCGGCCGTGAATGAGGCCGGCAGAGAGGTTGGCGCAGGCTCGGCCGCGGGCTCGGCTGTGGACTTCGCCGTGGACTTCGCAGCGGGTTTAGCCGTGGGCTGTGCTGCGGGCTTCAACACAGGCGGGAATGCGGGTTGGGCTGCGGTTAAAAGGTCCCATCTCTCACTTAAAATGGCCTCGACACACGAGGCGGGGAGAGGGGCCCACGGAGCCCTGGCCGCGGATGAGGATGAGGCTGCAGTGAACAGCTTCCATCTCTCACTCGACAGGGCTTCGACAAACGATGCCGGCAGAGGTGCCGGCGCAGAAGGACCAGGAGCGGCAGTGGCAGCAACCTGTTCGGGCTCATCATAGATAGTCTCGTCGACCTCAGAGCCAGAAACGGAACTCGAGTCTCTGGGAGAGTTGACTCCAGTGATCTGGGCCAACATCTCCCAGAACTCGGTGTCTTCGTTGTCTGACACGTCACAGGCCGACTCAGCATCACCGCGAGAACAACTGCAGCGGGGATGCTGGACTGGGTTGGTGTGTCTAAATGAAAGATTAACCCTTGTTAGTATCACATGACGAGGGTTATTATATGGAGTCAGTAGAACTTACCCATCCTCTTGGACACAAACGGGGTTGGCGCTGGAGGAAGCTGACGCTTCGGCACCGATGTTGGTAGGGCTAACGCACCAGTTAGATGATATACATCAAGATGAAAGAACTTGGGACTTACGCGGACATCGTGGTATAAAAGGTTGTACTGTGAACGGGATTCAAAGGTGGACAACAAGCTCCAGAGCAAACGACAAAGGCTGCACGACGAGCGTCGAGATGAAAAGAAGACAAAGCTGTACACGGGATCCAAAAGCAAACGCTAGTAAATCGGAAAACGAGACGAAGTCGAGAAAGTGACGGTAAAACGAAAGAAATCGTAAACGCTAGATACAAAAGTATTCCAGACTATTAGCAGCTTATTCCAGTATGAAAATCGTTGAAACGTTGATGAAAATTCTCAAACTTACCAAAATCTAGACTGTGGTGTCGAAACTGGAGAAAGAGAAAGGAAGAAGAACTGAATCCGGTGTAGAAGATTACAGGGGCTTTTGTGTTCGTTGGGAGACTGGCCAGTTAGCAGTCCAGCTCTTTGTGGGAGTCACTTTTTGGTGCATCTTCCATTTTTCCGGCGCTTTCAGTTCGTATGTTCTTTCCTTGAACCTTCGTAGTTGTCTAATTCTGTGGGTAGATACTCCCCCATTGGGATATCAAGCTGGATGATGACCCAAAGTTTAGTGTATCAACGTTACGTAGGTGGAGCACAATGATGGTGGAATTTTATCATTATTGGTTAGCTTGGTTTCCCCGGCCGTGAACTTCATACGGGAGTACCTGCAAGTGTAAGCTTCCCATTGTCAGTCTTTCCTAAAGTTGTGCTTTCTCAATTCAAACGCCTGAGGGCCAATCATTCCGATGTTAACCACTATAGTCGTCTTCTATTCCAGGCTCTAGGTCTTGAAAGAGCCCTGATATGCGGGACCAGTACAGGAGAAGTCTATTTAGGAAGGTCCGCCTCCTTATCGCCGTAGAAGTCCTCAGTCAACCTAAAGTATATCCACCTCTCTTGTATACCGTCTAATTCAACTGTTTCCTTGCTATTTCATCGCTACGTTCGATCATTTGATCACAACACAATCCAAAACTTTTGATTGTATATATCTCGATCACTATACAGAATCATCAACTTCATTTGCCATAAACAATGGTCAAAATAATCTCTCCTGCAGTGCCCGTTACTTCCGTATCTGGACATGTCATTACCCAATGCGGCCTCAGGAGACCCACCTTTGTGCACCATTGGAAACCCTGCTTCACGACATGTTAACCCTAAGACATTCATCACAGGTATTTGCGTGTCCTTGTCGTTGTTTGGTAGTGTGTTATACAATATCAGGATCACCTTGATAAATTGTTTACTTGCAGACCGGATGAACGATAGGGTTACAAGGGTCACACCACTTCAAATTCCACTAAATCACAACCTCCAGAGACCCTCAGAGGCGCAGAAGAAGAGGCGCATACTTTCTAATAGTCAAGACTTCGAACAGCTAGTGTAGGGCGAAGTGCAGCATGTTGAACTGGAATAAGGACTAGTACCTTCATCTCTGTAGCATCGAGAATATGAGCACAAATTGTCTCCAATTCGTGAGGTTATGCCATCTAGGTTCAGTTGAAAGAACCAGATATACTATTCTCCACCTGATCATCACAATACATGTCAAACTTCTCTTGATAGGACCTTTGAAAAGCATGTTGGGAAGAGCTTAGCCTGTGATTGTGAATCACTTCATTGCTCGCATGACTGTGCATTTAGGCATTTATAATGGATGTAGGATAACCAATCTATTAATAGAAATGACCAAATAAAGTCCCATACAATAATCTACCTGCTACAACCACTCAAACACTCTTTGGCGGTCTAAAATCTAGGTGTCGGGTCCACTTTGCGTGGGTCCGGAGAAGCAGTTCTTCCACTCTCCGTATCACGAGCCTCACGCGTCCACAGCCCCATCAAAGCCACGGCTGGCTCACTGTGCTTGTCTCTTTGATTCGGGGATTTAAAGTTTTAGAGTCCGGCTCGGACAGTGTAATGGCTGTAAGGACGTAGGGTGGCCTAGAATGTGCTAAGGACGCTGTCTCTGGTTTTTTTAAGAAGGTGAATGCTGTGGTTGACTTGACTGAGTTTACGGCGGCATCTTGTGCAGCGGCTTGGTCAGTTGCCTGGGCGGTATCCAAGTTATGGGTTCCGAGGTAGGCTTGACAGGAACGTGGGTAGGCGTATCAATCGGCTTGGTAAAACGGACGGCGTGCCCCCCCGCGGGCCATCTCAACATATACTGGGAATCGGGAGCATTTGTGGACCTCCAGGTAGAATCGGTGGCGCTCAGAGCGGGCTTCATGGACAGTTTCATGGACTGGACGATTGTGTCTTTCGCACGCAGCTTCGAGGTGTATCAAACGGGAAAGGGGGCTACTGGTATCGAGCCAGAACCAACGGTAACAGCTGTGGTTGATTTGGGAGTCGAAGTCTAGGCATGCTTGGTCGTCTCTTTGGAATTAGAATTTGGTAAAGCCATTGGCGACGCGGTCTTCTTTCCAAAGGGTACCCGTATAGACGAAATTTTGCAATATATGACGTACTAGCCAATTCCGATAGGCAGAGATCAGTCGTGCTTGGTGAATATTGGGTTGCATGGCCTGTTAGAGCCGAGGGAATGTTAGCATGTGCTTTCTACGAGACCGTTTGTACTCATTGATTCTACAGCGTAAGATGCTATCCAGGAGTTCCTGACGAGTAACACAGAATGCCCAGATATTGATATCGGTCTGCTAGAGGTTGGCGATGGAGGTGACTGTTTGGATAGCGTGAATGTAAAATATGCAGTAGTGTTAGAGCGGACAAAGAGGTGCACAACGAACAAACACCCGGGGACCGCAACGAACCAAAAAAGATCTGTTGACATGAACCAACACAGTTTCGCTCAGTTATCTGAGGCACATTGAATGGTTGATCTGTTACCAGAGTCTCCCAATCGTTAAACGGAGTGGAAACCCCGCGACGCTCAAAAGGCCACATTGAAGGGCTGACAGAACTGTCATGATTGACAAACAACACAGATATCATTCAATTGAAAAGGCCAACCGACACAAATAACGATAAAGACAACACGAGATAAGACCAAGTGCACCGCCGACAGTGCACCTAATGACCACCAAAGTTCCACAGAGTATCCCATGACGGCGCCCATGAATCCTCCTTGATGGCCTTCAACTCCTCCCTAGCCCGAACAAACTCCGGAGCCCCCAAGTCCAAAACACCAGACGCCTTGCCCTCCTTGATCCCACGCTCGTCCAGCATTACCCCCCACCACTTCTCATCCACATGATAATGTAGCCACCATGCTAGCGAGGGATAGTTGTTTTTTTCTCCCGGCCTTGGANCCACAATGGTATCTGTAGGCTAGGCGGTAGCCACTGCAGCCGGTCCATTCAAGGACTACGGCAGACGGATGCTGTCTGGGAGCATACCAAGGGGGAGTGTGAAAACGGCGACAAGTGACATCATAGCATGGTATGGTCTGCCGATGATAGTGAAGCTTCGGGTTTTCTTCATGGTATTCATCTTCGCGGACATCCTGAGGAGACATCTTGAATAAAACAAAGAGAAATGAGCAGTAGATTTCTGGAGTTGTAGATGAAAACGCGGTGAAGACTCTCGTAAAGAAAAGAGTTGAGAAAGCTCTCGTGGCTTATGAAGCCCCCAGGCACTGGCCATGTGAAAAATGGCCAGGCATAAACAGTGAGATGTTCATGATAGGAAGGTGTAGGTTCCTACCCAATATGGAATGAACCTGACACAAGTGATTCCATTTTAAGGCATCTCCTTCCAAGGAAAAGCATTGTTTGCACGGAGATCGAGTTGCTGATTGGTTGATGTCGATCGAATGTACTTTTTACTGGGTGTAAGTCTGTAAGCCCTCTGAGTTTGAGCACCGATGGCCCANGTGTGGAGGGCCCATCGATAGGACCAACGCTGGCCGCGCCATTAGATACATGGCCAACTCTGCAAAGCTTTCCCAAAGCTCAGTTGCAAAGCTCTCGGATACAGGCCATGAAATGACGACCATTTTATAGCGTAGCTTGTTCTGGGGGCGCTCGCCTATATAACGGGCCCGGTGGCGTTCGTACCACATGCCACAATGGTATCTGTAGGCTAGGCGGTAGCCACTGCAGCCGGTCCATTCAAGGACTACGGCAGACGGATGCTGTCTGGGAGCATACCAAGGGGGAGTGTGAAAACGGCGACAAGTGACACCATAGCATGGTATAGTCTGCCGATGGTAGTGGAGCTTCGGGTTTTCTTCATGGTATTCATCTTCGCGGATATCCTGAGGAGACATCTTGAATAAAACAAAGAGAAATGAGCAGTATATTTCTGGAGTTGTAGATGAAAACACGGTGAAGACTGTCGTAAAGAAAAGAGTTGAGAAAGTTATCGTGGCTTATGAAGCCCCCAGGCATTGGCCATGTGAAAAATGGCCAGGCATAAACAATGAGATGTTCATGATAGGAAGGTGTAGATTCATGCCCGATATGGAATGAACCTGACACAAGTGATTCCGTTTTAAGGCATCTCCTTCCAAGGAAAAGCGTTGTTTGCACGGAGATCAGGTTGCTGATTGGTTGATGTCGATCGAATGTACTTTTTACTGGGTGTAAGCCTGTAAGCCCTCTGAGTTTGAGCACCGATGGCCCACTGTCATTGATGTGGTCGCCAATCTACGTTTTTAGGGGCCCTGCTCTATACTGTGGAAAACGTTACAGTGCATTGAGCCCCAGTTTGGTGGATCGGTTGCCATTATAACACAATAGCCCATTAGATTCATTGCCACAAGTGCCCTGTAGAGTAGCCCAAACAGAAAGTCTCTCACGTGACCATGGAATCAGTCAATGGACCACATTGCATCTAGTGTATGCATCTGATATCAATATGATGGGCAAGCGACCAGTGTCCAGATCAGATATGTCTTGGAATCCGTAGTCCGTCGTTCCTCGATTTTGAGAGCCACCGCAGTCCCGTACTGCAAAGGTGTGGAGAATCCGTCCTGCGGTGGCATCCGGACCAGTCGTCTGCAGTGGACGCCGCACCTGGATGACCGCGACAAAGACAATAGCTAAGAGACGAAAACCCAATACCAATGCAGCGGACAGCCAAACTTGCCGCAGCGTCGATATCACGAAAAACAAATGACACAGGCAACGAAACAGATGAAGCGATATGCCAAAAAAAGCTAATATCAAATTTAGTCAAGCCTACATTGTATATCCCAACTAACTACAAAAGATTGGCTGTCTACCCTCTTTATAGATATCCAGTTGTGGNTTTGAGAACCACCGCAGTCCCGTACTGCAAAGGTGTGGATGATCCGTCCTGCGGTGGCATCTAAATCAGTCGTTTGCAGTGGACGTCGCACCTGGATGACCGCGACAAAAACAATAGCTAAGAGATGAAAACCCACTACCGATGCAGCAGACAGCCAAACTTGCTGAAGCGTCGATGTCACGAAAAACAAATGACACAGGTAACAAAACCGATGAAGCGACATGTCAAAGAAAGCTGATATCAAATTTAGTCAAGCCTACATTGTATATCCCAACTANATCCAGTTGTGGGTGTATGTCTGTCTGGAACCCCACTTATCGGTATTATGTGTTTGACACTCCGGATCATCCTGATTCCGTCGCTTCTCGCTGTTTCCGTCTGACTTCATTAGTATTTCTAACTGAGAACCTATGTCCACAGTTAATACAGGTAGCACTACAAGATGCTTCAACGATTTAGCCTGCATACTGCAAGAACTTTGATTATTAACTTGCCCGTCCAAATGAAGCCTATTAGATGAAACAAACCCAAGTTGAGACGATGATCCTTTGCCGACGCTTAAACCCCGCGCCTCGCCACGATTCCATTCTGTCTTGGAGGCCAGTGGAAGCCCTACATAATCCCTATTTCCACCAACGCAACAGAGAAACATTCCGCGTGGTCTAGTCAGTGCCCCCTGAATCTTGAACACTACTAGATACCTCGACATAAGAGATGGATACTAGCTACTCCAAGGATTATGAACGCAATGGAGAGAAGCAGATTGTGATTGGCGGAGGAAACCTGGGATACATAGGCTGCGTAGAGAATTTAGTTAGACCCGATACGTGGAAATGGAATACACAATGGGTACAACATCTTATATCTAGCTCTGAAACCATATCGGTGGGCGGATTGTCCTACCTCTATACATCAAAAGTGGTGATATGCACTATGTTATGTATCTATTCGGCGGATTTCTCTCATATCTGACGCCAGCAGGCCTGCGCCGTTGCGTGTTCATTCACGTATGTCTCGGTGACTTGATTTCAATTTACATGTACTTGAAGTGGTATAGCGGATAGTCAGCATAACTTCCTTCTATGTGCCACAAACAAGCTTTTCTAGAGCATGTCTCTCTAATGCTTCTTAACGCGTCTCTCATGAGATCAACACATGTCATTCATTGAACCCTTGAACAATCCCACCGCAGACTGGTATAGCTCTTCCTGACTAAACAACATGACAGCAGAGTTGACCTATGGAGCACGGATGAAAAATGTCATTCCTGCAGCTATTCATGAATCCAGGAATACGGTGAGTCTCCGTAGTCTCTGTCCTGAAAACATCAAGCTTACCTTAATGTCGCTCATGAAGGAAAAGTGATGTCGTTATGATGCCAAGCACGTACAAAGACCATAATGTTCTCGAATGAACGGACTGACCTAGCAAAGAGAACAGAACGAGATCTGCCACAAGGCTGACACACATAGGTTAGACTCTGATGCCTCTCAGGCAGGCGCAGTCCCGGTTATGAACATTCTTTGTGATCGAAATCGCCCGTAGAAGGCTCTCCGTACATGGCTGTACTATTCATTACTATTTTTTTCGTGTAGTCGTGGGACATTTGCATTGACCTGTTCAGCCCGGCAATCACCACTTCGAGTAGAGGTTTAGTATTGCAGTGTACATGATTTGTGTGGGATGACCCTATGATACATCAGCTCTGTGAACGGTACAATCGACTGGCAATAGATCGGGTAGTCTAGAAATAAAGGTCCAGGTCTAACACGAGGTCATGTGCTCTGCAATCCGAAACCACGGTAAGCATGTTGTTACTCACGATCATTAGTAAACATATCTTTGTGAAAAACATCAAAGAGGTTCAGCAACGAAGACTGAATCCCGGAGAATTAGGACATTGTATTCTACCATCTTATTATCTGATAACCGTCCATTACCAGTCAGCGTCACCCCTCACCAATCCTTTTACAATAGACACAGCTTAATGGCGTCCTCCCTAGTCTAGTATCACCGCCGCACGGGAACTTCACTACCGCGTTTGATACTCTCGGCCTAGATCTCGTCCTGGCCATCGGCGTCCCC
>JSUI01006168.1:0-24163 GCA_000833645.1 Huntiella omanensis | reverse complement strand
GTGACCGAATGTAAGCAGTACAGTAATAATCACGATAGTTAATGTCAAGAACTTGTTATATTAGAAAACTCCCAGACCAACTGAAATACCAGATCAACTATTCCTTTATATACTCATTCCACCGGTAGGCATCTGAACATTATGTTGAGTGCCGCTATGATTGACTGAGCATCAGTGTTCAGGCGCAACTTCAGTGCGGCCTTGACGGCTAATGCCGAGGTGCTCTGTTGTAGGGTTAGGGTTGACGCCGAACTCCAACCAATTTTCGAAGAGTGCTGATTGTGTCAGGTGTGACCGAACACGGTGAGGCTAGAGATATACAGGCTCATCATTCAACATCATGATTGACAATATCTCTGACTGTTAACTGACGTGTTACTTTGTGAGCCGGATGTGGTTTCGTATCGGCTGGCCTGATATCTCGTANCAACTTGCGCAAATTGTATATCGCCAGTTCTTGGCCGGCGCTGTTAGTGCGACCTCATATATCTCTCAAATGGAGTTCGCTATCATAAACTTGAGCGCAATCCCATTGTTCATTACGTTCGGGCTTTTGGCTCCTCGCGTGAATCTGCGAGGGTGGGTGATCTTGGCGCTCATGACGCTTGAGTATGTCGTGTGTTAATTCTGACCCACTAGTGAAATAATGTGGCTAACACTCAACGCCGCAGGTTAATCGGAACGATAATATTACACAGGACTTCGCCAGAAAATAAACTCTACGAGGTAACTAAACTGTCTGATCAAATATGTGGGATTGTTGCTCCGTTAGTCATGAATACGTGGGCAGTGGACAATATGCCGTCACAATCAACTTCGGCCGTCCAGCTGGTTCTGTGTCAGGGGATAGGTGGAATAGCATTCTTGCTTGGAAGCTTGTGGAATGGCCATAGCACCGAAAACCCGGACGGGTTATTTGCGACGTCGGTAATTTTGGCACTGTTNGGGCTTCTGGCTCCTCGCGTGAATCTGCGAGGGTGGGTGGTCTTGGCGCTCATGACGCTTGAGTATGTCGGGTGTTATATCTGACCCACTAGTGAAATATTGTGGCTAACACTCAACGCCGCAGGTTAATCGGAACGATAATATTACACAGGACTTCGCCAGACAATAAACTCTACGAGGTAACTAAACTGTCTGATCAAGTATGTGGGATTGTTGCTCCGTTAGTCATGAATACGTGGGCAGTGGACAATATGCCGTCACAGTCAACTTCGGCCGTTCAGCTGGTTCTGTGTCAGGGGATAGGTGGAATAGCATTCTTGCTTGGAAGCTTGTGGAATGGCCATAGCACCGAAAACCCGGACGGGTTATTTGCGACGTCGGTAATTTTGGCACTGTTAAATATCATCATCACGGGTCTAACCATGTGGCGTATGTCCAACATGAACAAAAAGCGCGCGAGTGCCAAGGATGTGGAATATCTTGATGACGAGTATGATGGAGATGACCCCGCTAAGTTTAACATGGTATGGAAATGGTAAAACCTAGGCTAGTTTCCATAATATGAGGCCACTGCAAGGTGACAATGTAAAGGATAACACGGGTATAGCCGACGAGATAAGTTAGAGCAAATGTCAACCATGTATTTCAAGTGAAACATCTTCCTCTGGGTTTACTATTGCCTGCAAGAAACCTATGAATGCCACGTTTGCGAACTGTCCTGAAGCTTAGTACAGTTTCAAGGCCATCAAGAACACGGATGATCTTCTTATCATCTTTATATGCTTGCAGGTTTGATGTTTGATGTCTTCATGTCCGATGTTTGCTCCCCTTCTTGATTGGTCATGTTTTGGGGTGAAAGAGGGGAAGCAAAAAATGTAACAGACCATTTTCTTGACACAATGGCATTCTGATGAATCTCCCTAGTCTGGCCAAAAGGATCATATGAATATACGCCTAGTGAGTGGTCTACCACGTCGTACAAAGTAAGGAATGACATAAGAAGCCTCGTTTCTAACTTACTATTTTGGCCAAGTCTCACTTGGTAAGACATCCGCGAGAACAAGCCAAAATACAAAGAATCTTCAAAACTAGGTGATCGAAAAGCAGATCTTGACACAGCAGGACTAGCAAAACAGTTGAGCAACCACAAGACGCCGAGTTTGACCCTCACAATTCTATTTGAGTACCGCCTAGGCTCCGACACATCACGATAGGACTATTTTTGTGGGTGGATGTGATAGCGGATCTGTGGTGTGACCGAATGTAAGCAGTACAGTAATAATCACGATAGTTAATGTCAAGAACTTGTTATATTAGAAAACCCCCAGACCAACTGGAATACCATATCAACTATTCCTTTATATACTCATTCCACCGGTAGACATCTGAACACTATGTTGAGTGCCGCTATCATTGACTGAGCATCAGTGTTCAGGAGCAACTTCAGTGCGGGCTTGTGTCAGCCTCTGCCCTATCTGATGGCTGCTCACTAAGTGTTCGTTATCACTGTATAAGGAATTGCCTCCTATATAGTCCCTGATACCACAGCACTAGTAACAAAGTCCAAAGGTTTCACTTCTTTTTGGCGCAGTGGTATGCTGATGCCCCTCAGTCCGTCAGCTTGACGGCTAATGCCGAGGTGCTCTAGTGTAGGGTTAGGGTTGACGCCAAACTCCAACCAATTTTCGAAGAGTGCTGATTGTGTCAGGTGTGACCGAACACGGTGAGGCTAGAGATATACAGGCTCATCATTCAAAATTACGATTTACAATATCTCTGACTGCTAAATGATGTGTTACTTTGTGAGCCGGATGTGATTTCGTATCGGCTGGCCTGATATCTCGTATGTCAGGTCTCTCCATGGTCATTTCCCAAGGCGATGCATTCACTCGACATGGTATGTGTAAGCGATCAGCGGCTTAAGCTTCAACATATAGCCTGGCTGGGTGACTCAATATGGCCGTGACAGGTTCGAAAATCTGGCTAATACTTTGGCTTGATAGAAAGAGACAGACTGAAAAGGAATCTGAATGTTCCCAGACGGAGACCGACTCTGAGAGCAAGTCCAAACATGCAGTATGAACGTGGTGACCTTCAGTCGAGGTGTTCTGTGGTTGATTGCTTAAGTTCTCTAGAGGGTACATTAAGTGTCACGACAATTCAAATGGTCAATATGTTAGAGCAGAATAAGAAAAACATGTTAAAACGCTATGCCAAACAGAAACCCAAGCTATATAAAGGGAAAAGTAGTACTCCAACGAATCCAACACTTTGCAGAACAAAAGACAAAGCTGTGCTAGAAATGTATCGAAAAGCGCAGGGGCACTACAGCTACGCAGAAAAACAAGACCTCAACGTATTCGACAGAATAATTGGGCCATGCATTTCTCCGATGGCAAACCTAAAATCCGGACCGAAAACCAAGAAACCAAAAAAGCAATCCCAACAAAGAACCAAAAATCACAAATAAAAGGCATCAAACGCCAAACAAGAAAGGACAAAAAGAGGGAAAGAGACGCAGCCAAACACACTGTATAGTTGCCCCTAGTTCACTGTGTCAAACGACCAACTGTCCACGGCTCATCATCCTCGCCGCTAGGAGCAGACGGAGCATGAGGCGCAGGTGTTGCAAAGAGGGTAGAAGGCGGCACTACTGACCGTGCCAGAAGAGGAGCAACGGGAGGTGGACAGAAAGACGCCAGCGGCAACAAAGCAGGCCGTCCCAAACAAGNCACGGTGAGGCTAGAGATATACAGGCTCATCATTCAACATCATGATTGACAATATCTCTGACTGTTAACTGACGTGTTACTTTGTGAGCCGGATGTGGTTTCGTATCGGCTGGCCTGATATCTCGTACGTCAGATCTCTCCATGGTTATCTCCCAAGGCGACGCATTCCCTCGACATGGTATGTGTAAACAATCAGCGGCTTAAACTTCAACATATAACCTGGCTGAGTGACTCAATATGGATGTACCAGGTTCGAAAATGTGGCTAATACTTTGGCTTAATAGAAAGTGTAAAGATATGGAATTAGGCAAGTCCTGGATCGTTATAATAACGTAGGGTCAATGAAAATATGTGAACTGTAGTAATATATATAGATGCTTGGTTTATTAGGTTCCAGGATAGCCTCCTGAAATGCTATCGTGACATATATGTTAACAACCCTAAGAACATCCGTGCACCATATTAACCCTACTAACATCATCACGCCAAGACGACTTCACCTCACACTGTGACAGAAAGCGACAGGCTGAAAAGGAATCTTAATGTTCCCAGACGGAGGACGATTCTGAGAGCAACCCCAAACATGCAGTATGGACGTGGTGACTTACAGTCGAGGTGTTCTGTAGCTCATTGATTAAGTTCTCTAGAGGGTACATCAAGTGTCACGACAATTCAAATGGTCAATATGTTAGAGCAGAAGAAGAAAAACATGTTAAGACGCTATGCCAAACAGAAAACAAAGCTATATAAAATGAAAAGTAATACTCCAACGAATCCAACAATTTGCAGAACAAAAGACAAAGCTGTGCTAGAGATGTATCGAAAAGCGCAGGGGCACTACAACTACTCAGAAAAACAAGACCTCAACGTATTCGACAGAATAATTGGGCTATGCATTTCTCCGATAGCAAACCTAAACTCCAGACCGAAAACCAAAAAACCAAAACAGCAATCCCAACAAAGAACCAAAAATCCCACAAACTAGGCATCAAACCCCAAACAAGAAAGGACAAAAAGAGGGAAAGAGACGCAACCAAACACACTGTATAGTTGCCTCTAGTTCTCTGTGTCAAACGACTACCTGTCCACCGCTCATCATCCTCGCCGCTAGGAACAGACGGAGCATGAGGCGCAGGTGTTGCAAAGAGGGTAGAAGGCGGCACTACTGACCGTGCCAGAAGAGGAGCAACGGGAGCTGGGCAGAAAGACGTCAGCGGCAACAAAGCAGGCCGTCCCAAACAAGTTTCGATTGGCGAGGCCACCTTGGTTGCCGCCGGGGGCAGAGATTTCGGCCGAGGAGGACGAAGAGCTATAGCTGAATCTTCTGTGACGCAAGGAGCAGAGGGAATTAACGCTCTAGTAGAGCGCGAAGAGCTTCCAGAATAATGGCTACCAGCGGTAGAGTCCCCGAGAAGAGCGGGGGGCTCTGCACGAAGGCAGCGTCTCTTCTGAAGCCCTTCCGGGCCACACTCCTGTACACGCTTGAGGACTTTACGCCCCACAAGCATCTCATTGGGCGCGAGTGACTCGCGATCGCNGGGAGCTGGGCAGAAAGACGTCAGCGGCAACAAAGCAGGCCGTCCCAAACAAGCTTCGATTGGCGAGGCCACCTTGGTTGCCGCCGGGGGCAGAGATTGCGGCCGAGGAGGACGAAGAGCTATGGCTGAATCTTCTGCAACGCAAGGAGCAGAGGGGATTAACGCTCTAGTAGAGCGCGAAGAGCTTCCAGAATAATGGCTACCAGCGGTAGAGTCCCCGACAAGAGTGGGGGGCTCTGCACGAAGGCAGCGTCTCTTCTGAAGCCCTTCCGGGCCACACTCCTGTACACGCTTGAGGACTTTACGCCCCACAAGCATCTCATTGGGCGCGAGTGACTCGCGATCGCCATGCCGTTTGGCACGGCGATCATAAGCCGAGCATTCGTCACTATACGACCGCTTGCCGAGAGACCGGTCAGAAACCTCCACCACCGTCGGATGGTACCGTACACACCGGCATTTGGAGAGGCTCTGGTTCTTACGAGTCTCGTATTCGTCGTTGCTCTCTTTCTCGAAACGCGCCCGTTTCTTCCCCGGGACAACTGTGATCGCCAATTTTGAGGCTTCCACAACCTGTCTAGGGGGCTCGGCTTCCGTCGGTTGGGGAGACGAAGGCGGAGGAGCGAGGACGGCGGATGGAGGAGAGCGGGCCTTGGGAGATGGTGCTTCTGACTCGACGTCAGTGTCCGCATCGGTGTCCGAGTCGGAGTTCCAGAACAGCGGCAAGGAGTAAGTACTTCTCCCGCCCTGAGTGGAACTGGCAACCGGAGCCGGCGCTGTGACTGGGCTCACCGCAACTCAGTGGAGGTTGAGAAGCGGGCGGCGGTCGAGCCAAGTCCGGCTGAGGACTTAACCGAGGCGTCCCAGAGGGAGTCCCGTTGCAGTCGGAGCCAGCAACAGAGGCCGAGAACTTGGGCGAGTTGACCCCAGTGATTTGGGCCAGCATTTCACGAAGCTCGGCCTCTTCGTCGTAAGGCGCGGAGTCCGCGGGAACAGGAGCCTCGTCCGGTGTGGAAGTAGGCTTGAGTGGCAACCCCTCGCAAGAGGATGCGGGCGCCAAAGCAGGCATCTTAGAAGATGCTGCAGGGGGGGCACCAAAGGCGAGTGGCTTGGTCGCCATAGGTGCAACAAACGAGGGGGTCTGCTCAGGAGCAGCGGCCATATTGGGGCGCACTGTAAATGAGGGGACCCCGCTGGGCGGGACAAAAGAGAAATCGCGAGATTTGGCCGTAGGTACGGCGGCAGGAGCACCAAACTCAAATGCCAAGGGCGCAGTTAAGGGCGCGCCAAACGGGAATGCCGGGGCGGCCGGAGAGGCAGCAGCCAGGTCGGGCAGGCGTGCAGTCGGGGTGGATGGCACGCCGAAGGAAGGGGCCGAACGGTGCGCCATGGGAGCGGTGGTCTTGTTGGTGCGCGATTTAGCACCCACGGGAGCAAGAATCTTGCGACGACGGGGTGTGCAAGTGGGCACCTTGAAAGATGGCAGCCGGAAAACACCAGAGTTTTCCGGGGCACACGGCTGGCGGCCAAGGGCGGTGGTCAAGTGAATGGCCTCATTCACAGCCTCGTTTACGAAGGCTGGGAGACGACGGCGGTTCACCTGGGCGCGGGAGTGGCGAGCCATCATATCTTTGGCTTCGTCTTGTTTCCCGGACACTAACAAAGCGCGAGCGGACAGCGCAAGCTCATCCAAATCTCCACTCGAGGCGTCGTCCAACTCCAGTGATAACTAGGAAAGACGCTTCGCCTCGGCCCCTTGGCGAGGAGACATGTGGAGGGCTGCGAAAGACACAGCCAAGGCGGGGAACGTATGCGCAGCTATGGTGCGACGCGGCGCGCTGGGACGAGCCCCGAACTCACGGTCGGGGTGAGCCGGGGGAGAAAGCACAAGCAGAAACTCTCCCTCATTGGAAGGATCTTCTACCTCTTCGTCGTCATCACTGGCTGACCCCCGGTACCGGAGGAAAGCAGGTCCCATAAACCGTGAAGTTAGACTGATGGGACCATCCTGGATGATTGAAGAAATAGGGAAGAGCGCCGGAGTCTTCCGAGTGGCAGTGCTTTGCGGAGAGGTATGGACGGCCGGGGCCGAGGGGCGCGCAACGGGGTTCCGGCGGGCAGTGCGGGGGTCCATAAAGACCGAAGCAGCACCGCCACGACGACGGCGGCGGAGGTGTTGGACCGGGTTCGAGTGTCTGAACGAGTAATAAACACTAGTTAGTATCGTATGACGATGATGATTATTGGAGGTCAGTAGAACTTACCCATCCTCTGGGACGCGCGTGGTGGTGGCGCTCGAGGAAGCTGAGGCATCAACACCGATATGGAGAGACCTGTCCCCTAGTTAAACAACGTAAACGAGCATGGAACACGTTGGGACTTACGTGAACATGGTAGATGAAAGAGTTATAGTGTAAACGAGATGACAAGTTTAAAAACGGGCGGAGAACAATTGACAGATGCTGTAGAGCGAGTGTTGAGATGAATGGAACACGAAGTTATAGACGGGATTGAAAAGCCAATGCAATCAAATCAAAGGAACAAAAGGTCAAGAAATACGTCCCAAAGCGAATAAAATCGTAAACGCTAAATCAAATCGTATTCCGGACTGTTAGCAATCAATTCCTGTATCAAATTTTACGAAATATTGGAAGAAAAGCTTAAGCTTACGAAAATCTAGACTGCGGTGTCGAAACTGGAGAACGGGAAGGGAAGCAGAAAACAATACAAGCTGGGAAATGGGCCGGCTTTTCAATTCATCCGGAGGACTAGCTGACTAGCAACACAGCTTTTGTTGGGGCTTAACATTTCGTGTGCCTTCCATTTTTTTTCGACGCGTTCAGTACGCATGTTGTCTCCTCAAAGATGTCTAGATATATACCTTTGTGGGTGGTTACTTCCTGATTAGGATATTCAAGTTGGATGGCCACTTAAAGTTTAGTGTGTCAACCTAGAATTGTGGGGCTCTAGCCTGACGGGATTTATTGATTGGTCGGTTTCGACACTTTGAGCGCAAGCTTTGGGCGGGTGCACCTAAAATGATGGTTTGCTGATTATCCATCACTTCCACTGCCTTCCAAACTCAGTGGGGGCTTATGGCAATCGATCATGTTAGGAGGTACCCCTATGAATATCTTATGCTCTAGGCCATGAGCTTCTAAAAAGTCCTATAATGGTGGATTTATTGGGGTGGAATTCTTCGGTCTACGAAGTTTTGTTCTACTCGTCGCACATAGTGTTGAAGTGACTTGGTTTAATGGGGTATAGTCACTATGCTCAATCATTTGTTCATCGAGGAGGCTCAATACACTCGAAAAGGCTTGATCGCGTGTATCTTTATTCCCATACCCAAGTATTAACTTTAGTTTTGATCATGACCACCAGAAAAAATTCATCTCCTGCCGTCTTCGTTACTTCCGCTTCTGAACATGAAGTTGCCTAACGTGGTTAAAGTCGGTCCACTTTTATCCACGCTTCTGAACTTGACCAATCCAGGTCCAACCCTAGTTAACTTTATTCATCCTACTTATATCCTTGATGTTTCATGACGTTGTACAACCTAACCCAAGATTTGTCAGCCTCTGCCCTGTCTGATGGCTGCTCACTGAGTGTTCGTTATCACTGTATACGGAATTGCCTCCTATATAGTCCCTGATAGAACAGCACTAGTAACAAAGTCCAAAGGTTCCACTTCTTTTTGGCGCAGTGGTATGCTGATGCCTCCCAGTCCGTTAGGATTCCGGGTTGATAATTTTGGCACCTGGTTATATGGTCACTGGTAGGGTTACAAGGGTCGCCCAAATTGACATTCCTCTAAATGACAACCCCCGATAAACTTGGAAGAGGGAGTGAGACAGTAGAGCGTGGACATTATCACCGGCAGAATTTCTGCTCGCTGGTTTAGGAACGAGTACGATACTTTATCCTGGTAGCAAGGCCACCACCGAAATGTGTTGAATATGCTCGTTTGTGCCGATTGTCTGTAGATGAAAGGATTCAATGCATCAGACTCTGTCCGGCCAGGTGCGTCCTCGCCATTGATACTTGGAAAGAACATCATAAACGGCGATTTCAAAAAGTTGAAGTTAAGAGTTAGATCACCATATGGCTCGTGTGATTGTGTAAGTAGGTATTCACCACATACGTCGTATCAACAATCTATTGACATACATGACAAAATACAGCTACCATGTAATACTCTACTTGGTACGACCGGCGGGGCAAGTTTGAGCCTTCCACGGCCTAAGTGTCAGGTCTACTTTTCGTGGACCCGAGGCAGAGGGACATCTACCCCCTGAACCACGAGCTGGGTCAGTTCATAACTCACATAGAGCAGTTGTCGGCTTGGCGTCCTCTTCTTCTTTCGGTGATTCATTCAAAGTCTTGCAAACCGGCTTGGACGACCACTCGGCTGTATAAAACCACAGAAGCTTGGAACAGGTCGAGGACGTTGGCTCGGATGTCGTCTCATAGTGGATGTGATAGTTGACTTTACCGAATCTCCGGCGGCACCCCCTCGCTGGAGCTTTGAGAGTTGTTTGGGACCGTAGCACAGTTGTGGATTTCAGGGTAAGCTTACTAGCGGCGGGGATAGGCATTTCAGTAGACTTACTTGAGTGGAAGGCTTCTCTTTTGCGGGTGACCTCAGCATATCCTGAAATGCCGAAGCGGTGGTGGGTTTTGAGGTGGCATTGGGTGATTTATTAGAGTGCGAGAAATGTTAGAATGTGCTTTTTGAGGGATTGCTCGTACCTATCCATTTTATAACGTGAGATGCTAGCATGGAGTTCCCGACGGAATATAATAGGATGGCCGGATATCCATATCGGTCTGGGATGGGTTGACTATGAAGGTAACTGTTTGGATGGTGTTGATATGCAAGATGCAGTAGTGTTAGAGCGGATAACGGGGTGCCCAATGAACACTCCTAGATTGCAACGAAGCCAAAAAGGATCACTTGACACGAAGCAACACACCTTCACTGATTTATCTTTAAAACATTGATCGATTAATCCATTACCGTAGTCTCTCAACCGCTAAACGGAGGGGAAATCCACGACGATTACAATGCCAGATTGACAGGCTCAAAGGACTGTAATGGTTGACAAAGATATTGAATATATTTGAATTAACTCATTTTGCTGAAAGACACAATGACAAATGACCGCAATATAACAGCACACATACCGCCAATGGTGCACCTATTTCCCACCAAAGTTTCTGGGAGTAACCCACGACCGCTCCCACGAGTCCTTCTTGATAGCTTCCAACTCCTCCCTTGCCCTAACAAACTCCGGTGCCCCCAAGTTCAAAACACCAGATGCCTTGCCAATCTCAATTGTACGCTTGTCCGTCGTCACTCCCCACCACTTCTCACCCTCAAAATACCGCAACCACGGGCCGAGAGAGGGATAGTTGTTTTTCTCTCCCGGCATTTCAAGCACCAACTGCGACTCCCAAATATCTGGGCGAGGAGCCTTCAACTCGTCGTTACGAGGGGCCATAGATAGGACCAAGGCTGGGCGCGCAATTAAGTATATGGCGAACTGCTCAAAGCTTCTCCAGAGATAAGTCGCAAAGCTTTCGGAGACAGGCCACGAAATTACGACCATTCTATACCGATGGACATCATGTGGGCGCATGCCTAAATAAGGGGCCCGGTTGCGTTCGTACCACATGCCGAAGTGGTACCGGTATGCGAGACGATAGCCACGGGGGCCGGCCCATTCAAGGACTACGGCAGACGGATGCTCATCGGGGGCATACCAAGGAGCAGATTTGTGTCGGCCACAATTGACGTCGTAGCATGGAGTAGTGTCTCGATGGTAATGGAGATTCGGGTTTTCGTAATGGTATCCATCTAAACAGAGACCTTGAGGAGCCATTGTGAAGAAAGTAAAACAGCAATGAGCGATGGATTGGTGGATTCGGAAATCAAAGCGGGGTGAAAATTATGGTAAAGAACAGAGTCTCGAGAGATTTTGATGTTTGTGTAGCCAGTGGCACTCGTCTCGTGAAAAATGGCCACGCAGAATCACTAACTTGTTTACAGGAGGAAGGGGCAGGTTCTTACCGAATATGGAATGAACCTGACGTATGCCATTCCGTTTCAAGGTATCTCCTTCCATGGCAAAACGTTGTTTACATGTAGATTAGGTTGCTGATTGGCTGATGTTGATGTAGGGTGCGTTTTTACTGGGCGTAGGCCTGTAAGCCCTCTGAGTCTGAGCACCGTTGGCTCACTGTCACCGACGTGATCGCTAATCCACGTTTTTCGGGGCGCTGTTTTAGACTGTAGGGGACTTTACAGCGCGTTAAGCCGCAGTTTGATGGGCGGGTTACCATTATAGCAGAACAGCGCATCAGATTCATACCAAAAGTGCCCTGTAGAGTAGCCCAAAGAGAAAGTCTCTCACGTGACCAAGAGATTAGTCGCTGGACTACCTCGCATCTATTGTATCTGATATTGATATCATAAAAAGTTGACAAGCGATTAAATAAGACATGTTGTGAACTCTATGGTGCGTCTTTCCTCAATATTCAGAGCCAAAGCAGTTTCATAGTGTGAAGGTAAGATATACTCCGTCCTATGGTGGTCTCTGCATCAATCTTCTACAGCCAACGCCACATCTAGCTGGCCTCACAGGATACGATAGCTAAAAGATGAAGGGCCAATAGCCATGCAGCACAGACGCGAATTCGCCGTATCGTGGCTTCCATGACAAGAGCCTGGCGAAAGTAACAGAACTGATATGGAGACACATTCCAAGCGAACCCATCTATTTAGCACCACAAGATATATCACCAAGCCAACCTGTCTACTCTGAGAACGCCGAACACCAACATACTGTACGAAACAATTCCCGCTAGATAATAAGAACCAAAGTTGATGCGACGACTCTTCATCGCCTCTAGGGCCCCAATTCTCAGGATGATTTCCTTCTATAGGAGAGACCCAGGAAAAGCTCTCGACAAGCCCCATCTACACCAGGGAATAGGGAAAGATCCAACACGATTTAGCCACTTCCCCAAGGCAAAGGAACATAATTAATCACACGTCGCTGCAGAAATAAACTAGCGAATAACTCCGATTCAACTACCATCATGCTTGCTAGCTTCAACTCTACAACGAAATAGGCGCTTGGTCAGTCTCATTTCCGGTGGTAACGTACATAGTAGAAGTAACTTGATATCCATTGGTCCAAAATCACGTGCGCTTGATTTGTATGTTTAGCTCAATAGTCGGCGCCGCCGTCGTAGAGTGAGGTACCTCATGATGGTCGTAAGACTGGATCATGGGCGCCATAAGAGGCACAAAGTGCTTTCATCTTCGATTGATATTGAAAACTGTGACAAGCTAGACCTTGATTGGGCATTGTCGAGTCAACATATATGATCTAGCTCCTATCCTCAACCATCACGTACCGGTATAAACAAATCTAGTCCACAAGCAACGCAATCCGTATTTGTACGAGTAATATGACGGATAAGTGTGAATGACGTAAAGGTATACCTGAGAGCATCAAAGTCTGAAGACATCTTCGGTGTCACACGCAGAACAGCTACCACAACCCACACTCGGAACAGCGTTGGTCGTGTCTATACTCCATCTTTTGTTCACATGTTGCGAATTCTCTCCGGCCCAGTTGTTCAACTGAATTGGGTCGGTTAGCTATAATAGAAGTAGAATGTATAGAGCCAAATAAATGTATGAATAAATGAATGATAAACTAATAATAAACGAATAATAGATAAATAAACAAATGGTCCATCCCAAAAAAGGTACCCAATCCACCAAGAAAGCAGTGTACTGTGATGGGGAATCACAGGGTCACCCAAAGATAGCCATCCTCCTTGAGAGCAGTAACACGCCGCTCCTCTTCATGCTCCATTGCCGTAGCTTGGCGTTGTAGTTTGCGATACCTGTCAGGATACGCACTCTGCAACCATTCAAGGTCATACTGATCCATCCGCCAGCCTCTTATCTTGNTTGTTTACATGTAGATTAGGTTGCTGATTGGCTGATGTTGATGTAGGGTGCGTTTTTACTGGGCGTAGGCCTGTAAGCCCTCTCACTCTGAGCACCGTTGGCCCACTGTCACCGACGTGGTCGCTAATCAAGGTTTTCGGGGCGCTGATTTAGACTGTAGGGGACTTTACAGCGCGTTGAGCCGCAGTTTGATGAGCGGGTTACCATTATAGCAGAACAGCCCATCAGATTCATACCAAAAGTGCCCTGTAGAGTAGCCCGAAGAGAAAGTCTCTCACGTGACTAAGAAATCAATCCCTGGACTACCTGGCATCTATTGTATCTGGTATTGATATCATAGATAGTTGACAAGCGATTAAATGAGACATGCTGTGAACTCTGCGATGCGTCGTTGCTCAGTTATCAGAGCCAAAGCAGTTTCATGTTGTGAAGGTGTGGAATACTCCGTCCTATAGTGATCTCTGGATCAATCGTATACAGCTAACGCAACATCTAGCTGGCCTCACCGAATACGATAACTGACAGATGAAAAGCAAATAGCCATGCGGCGGAGAAGCAAATTTCACGTACTGTGGCTAGCACGACAGGAGCATGGCGAAATAACAAAACTGATGAAGCGACTTGCCCCAAGAGAGCTCATCTAGTTAGCACCACAAGAGATATCATCAAGCCAACCTGTTTACTCCGAGAACGCCGATCACCAACATACGGTCCGAAATGAATCCTACTAGATGATAAGAACCGAAGCTGATGCGGTGATTCTTTACCGCCACTTGGCCCCCAATTCTCACGATGATTTCCTTCTATCTTGGAGACCCAGGAAACGCGCTCGACAAGCCCCATTTACCCCGGGAACAGAGAAAGATCCAACTCATTCTAGTTAGTGTCCCAAAACGAAGAGAACATGTTAAAACATATTTCCCCGCATGAAGGGCTAGCGAATGAGCCCGATTTAACTACTATGATGGTTGCTAGCTTCAACTCTACAACGAAATAGGGGCTTGGTCAGTCTCATTTCCGGTGGTAACGTACATAGTAGAAGTAACTTGATATCCATTGGTCCAAAATTACGTGCGCTTGATCGTATGTTTAGCTCAATAGTCGGCGCCGCCGTCGTAGAGTGAGGTACCTCATGATGGTCGGAAGACTGGATCATCGGCGCCATAAGAGGCACAAAGTGCTTTCATCTTCGATTGATATTGAAAACTGTGACAAGCTAGACCTTGNGTCTATAATCCATCTTTTGTTCACATGTTGCGAATTCTCTCCGGCCCAGTTGTTCAACTGAATTGGGTCGGTTAGCTATAATAGAAGTAGAATGTATAGAGCCAAATGAATGTATGAATAAATGAATAAATGAATGATAAACTAATAATAAACGAATAATAGATAAATAAACAAATGGTCCATCCCAAAAAAGGTACCCAATCCACCAAGAAAGCAGTGTACTGTGATGGGGAATCACAGGGTCACCCAAAGATAGCCATCCTCCTTGAGAGCAGTAACACGCCGCTCCTCTTCATGCTCCATTGCCGTAGCTTGGCGTTGTAGTTTGCGATACCTGTCAGGATACGCACTCTGCAACCATTCAAGGTCATACTCATCCATCCGCCAACCTCGGATCTTGTTGCCGTGGACATGCAAAGTTTTCCGATGCAGCTTCCGGACAGACTCTTGGTGGCAGACTTCAGTAGTGAGACTTTGCATAGCAACGAGCGTGGGGAAACGGCGACGGGAGGCCATCTCATGGTGCCCAGGCGAATAGTCACGGCGAGGATAGGGATGTTGATTCCACACCTCAGACAGCGCGGCCATCCGGGCTTTCTCGTCGGAAAGATACGGCACCTTTACTCTCTTCCCGGCCAAACTGGTGCACGACTCCGCGGCTAGAAAGACGATAGCCGCATCATGATCGCAGCACAGAATCCCATCGTCCTCGGGGTTGTGCCGGTGCCAAATAATAATGGATAGGGCGGCGATGGCAACGCTCTCGAGCTGGGCTGTCTCGACAGGCATTTTTTCTGGGCGAAATAAAGATATTTGAGAGGCCGAGCGTGCGAAGACGATTGGGTTAGGCGGGCCTTTGATAAAAATAATTGATCGACAAGAGGCTGGAGGACGACAAATCATGTTAGCTAGATAGAACTCAGTTGGATGCTATAGGCATAACTCACTCAATATTGGCCAAGGCAGAGAATGTTTCAATCCAGATATCAATCAAAATGACACCTGGAACCCAAAAAACTGAGAGTAGCGATGGGATGTTTATGGAGTCAGGTTGAGAAAACACGAAGCTTGACTGAAAAGCCTAAATAACATAAAGACTATTGTCCCTTCTCAGTCTGTCCGGGTAGGAGCTCATAGGAGGCTTGTACTTGCCGTGTTTACAGGTCTGTCGTGCGCATCAGCCAAGCCCCTCTGTATTGACTCAGTGTCATCCCACGGCAACTCCAAGGTTTCTAGGAGACAGCAAGGTACTCAGCGAGGTTGTACATATTTACAGTCCTAAAGCTCACCGTTATACACTACTGGCAACGGAATAGTACCGCTGTGGTTGGCTTCTTTTGCAAACAAGGAATTGGCACCGGAGGGCCCTGACGACATGGACTTATATGTCCATGGCTGTTGGCACGAACGGTATCCTAATGTTATAGCCAGTAAACAACTAATACAATCATGAGGTAGGTATGGCTGTGCAAAAGAGCTTTTCCAAAACACTGTTCAGTGTATGCACCGCATATCTAGATGTCAGCAAGTCCTCCAATGTGACGGACTGGGATGTATCAGCATACCACTGCGCCAAAAGAATTGGTACCTTTGGACTTTGTTAGCGGGGGAACCTTCTATCATGGTCTATATAGTGTGCCATTCCTATACAGTTATCGAGTGAGAAGCGAACACTTGGTGCCTAGCCATCAGACAGGGCAGAGGCTGATACAATGAAAAGGCGTATGAAATCTTCCGGCAACGCGATTCCCAATCATAGTCTTCTATGGGTATTGCATTGAGGAAGTGTTTAGATTGTTTCAGAAATGCACAGAAAATTCAAACAGGTAAACTGGAATGAAAAACCGAATGCCTAGGCTTTCTAAGTTTCATTACACCACAATGAAAACTCATCGCGATGTTGTCTTTCACATCTAACCCTAGGAATATCCATCTATCGGTATAACCCTAAATTGGCCATCTTCAACCCAAGACGACTTCAACTCACACCGCACCAATGCAGCGGCGCCAAATGCCACAGCCAAGACACCCGGCCTGGTTAATCAAGCAGTCAACGAAATAGATGCCATGGGAATGAGCCGTAAGTACCAAAAAGTCCCTACATACAAACAGAAAAGCTTGATACAACGTCGCGCACGTCGTATACCGGATCAAGTTGTAGTTCGAAGCCTGATGAGGTAAACGTAGCTGCACCTACATACTGACTGTCACTTTGATAGAGTACAAGCAAGTTTGTTGCGGCAAAGCCGGTGAGGTGTAGAGCACTAGGAGAAAAAAAAGACCTCTGAAAGAACACNTCTACATACACGCTTGGTTGTGAATGTCGGTTTTCCTCTCGGCTGGATTTTCTATAGAAATGGCCGGCTGACGACTGAGCATGACAATGTGGTATACAGTAGTCCCCGGATTTCCTGTCCTGGCCAGAAGTACCGATTTTAGGGTCAATTTTACCTTTTCCGTTTTAGGTAACGGGTTAGTTTAGGGTGTCTGAATGGTTGACGACCAAAGGGGAAATCGATTCAGGAATTTTCTTGCCCAATATGTCAAGCACTTATCGATAACGACAACAGTTAGGAAGCACCGTGCTTGTGGAAACATAAACACACGGCCTTGCTCCAGTGTACTGATGACGGACAGTAGGATTAGAATTGGTATGGTGTGCATCAGGCTCTATAAAAATACAGTGCATGTTCGCTCACACTATCTCATAAAATATTGTATTTATCACTGCAAAGCCACGCAACCCTATTCAACCCTTTTTTCCCAAACCGGAAATCCAAAATAACCCAAAATTTCGGTACTTCTGGTCAGGACAGGAAATCCGGGGACTACTGTACTTGTAGGGCATCTACGGGCCTCATGGTGTATCTCGCCACTGTAGTGTTGTCACGTGTCTATCTTCAGTGACCCTATATGTCCGAGGAAGATTTCATTGAACGAGTCTATCACCATTGAGGGTTGAGAAATCGGATGTGGATCTGCGGTATAAGCTCAAGCGTAAAGTTCAAGCAAGAAACACGATTAAAGTATATGCTTCTCCACGATATCCAATGGCTCGTTGCCGGTTCGTTCGTTAACCTCCATGATCATGCCTTGCAACCACGGTAACTAAGATTCTAACCGTACGTGGGCTATAGCAGTTCTGTTGCATAACGTCCCGCAGATCGCCAGCACCGGGTGTTTACCTCAAACAAATAGCTCAAGTTTTCCGCTCATGTGCACCCTATTCCCCGTCTAGACACTACTTTACTATATGTATGTCGTCACGTCATCCTCCCTAGACTACCTATGTTCCACAGACGGGTCTGACAAGGATTACATGTGACACTTGCAGGCTTTGCGCTTCGGCGAGTCCTGTTTCTTCGGATCCATTGACTTTCGATACAATCTCGCCCGAGGACACAAAGAACAACCTGGGTGTTTAACCCCCACAGAGCTTGCATCTTCGTTTTGTGTTGCGGCTGCAAAACGCAAACAATGAGCGTAAATTCTAATCCTTTTGGCTTAATGAGCGCCTACATGGCGGTTGTTGTCCATGGAAGCTCAAGTTACACAGGGCACAGTCCATGGCACAGTGCGGGAAAACAATGGTCGCAGATATTGTCAGCCTCTGTCCAGTCTGCTACCTGTGTTGAACCACAAGGGTTATGGGTCATATTAACCCTGTGGCCCATGACGGATTAACAACCCTGCCTGTTATCACCATTGGCTAATGTGACGACAATGGCATTGTGAACTAACAACACTAACGTTTGAGGTATAAAACTCCCTCAAAACGTATAGCTGTTTTGACTGAATCTATTTCAGTCGCTGTTACAAAAACATGTCGCACCAATAGCTCTACTCAGCCGTCTTTTGCCGACTCTAGCATCTTCCGTTAAGTCCGTATCTATCACCGGTGTCAGTCGAACTAAGTATAAGTATAGGTGGTTAATCCGGTATTTTGGGTTTGGTTTATGATTTTAATACAACAAGTTCTTCAAGTTTATCTCATATTTCGTGATTACAATTCTACATTTTACAACCTGCTCACCAAGTGTTCCTCTGGAATTGTATAGGAATTTCCTGTCGTGCATCCTATATAGGACCTTATGAAACATTCAATGGTAACAAAGTCCAAAGGTTCCACCTCTTTTTGGCGGGGTGGTATGGCGATGCCTCCCAGTCCATCACTCTGTCTCTATATTTAGAAGACCTATTATGTCATTCTTCGCCTGATCACTACAGCGTTTGAGAAAGTTAGAATAAGACAACATTCGATACATATCTATATAATATCTCTGGTAATGAAAACAAATCGCGGCATGGCTCGGCTCACTTTATATTCAGAAACTTATAACATATCTAAAACCACCTACGCATTGAAAAAGAACGAGATAACGACGCTATGATACTATCAAACTACTCCCTACCGCTGCCACGATGATCCTTGGCGGTCCAAAGTCTAGGTGTCGGGTCCACTTCACGCGGATCTGGAGACGGAGGTCGTCCACTTCCTGGACCGCGAGCCGGCCGGGTCCATAGTTCCGCTGGAGTAGCTTTCGTCTTGGAATTCTTATCTTCTTTCTTCAAGGGCTCATTTAAAACATTGCATGTCGGCTTGGATGCTGATCCGCCTGTACGTATCGAAAGGGGCTTAGAATGCGTCAAGGAGGCTGGCTTAGGCGTGACATGAGAAGCGGGTGGTGCCGTCGCCTTGCTCGAGTGCATCCCTGCATCTTTTGCGGAGGCTTTGGGGGGCGACTTGCACGCTGGCGAAGCTGTCGGTTTAGATCTGGGCTTTACAGCTGCGGAGATGGAATTGCCGGATGGCTTGTTTGCTGGAGCGGATTTCTCTTTCACCGGCGACTTTGAGGTGGACTTAGAGGGACCAGAGGTTACAGCTTTCGAGCTAGATTTGCCGGTAGCAGTCGTGTCCGACTTGGAAGCCGAAATGCAAGCAGGCTGAGTTGCCGTATTGACACGGGACTTAGTTGTAGCCTTGGCAGGCGTGATCTTCTTTTCAGCGGTTGCCATTTTCAATGAATAGGGTGACTGAGATGTGGTGTAATGTCTAGTAATAGTCTGTTGTGGGGATTGAGGACGGTCTTGGTTGATCAGTATTGTTGGAATTGTTTATCAGAGTCAGAAAAGTATCAGAATATCCGTTCGAACTACACATTATATACCCTTATCTACCATGTCGCCTGGGACCTAACACCGGAGTTCCCGACGGAACGAGACCTGAGGGTCGGATATTGACGACGGGCCGCAAATCTCTTAATACAAAGGCCATTGTTGAGAATTTGCCCAGGGGTTAGTTGCGGTAGTACCCGAGAAGACAAAGAAGTGCATAACAGTAACCCTTGAATGGCAACAAAGCCAAAGAATGACGTTCAAAGAACCAACATAGATTTGCCATCGTCTCTTAGACAGGGAAGTTTATGAGCATGTTCCCGTAATGGCTACCCCGTTCAAAAAAGTGAGATGACCGGGGCGAGTGGCGGGTCCCCTTGAAAGGCTCACAGAACGGTAGTTGGGGACAGCCACACAGAACATAATTGAATTCACAGAAATGACCGAGACCCAGAGAGACGGCAATACCGACGGGTGAAAAAAACATACGCCACTGGTGGTACAATGAGTGCTCACAAAGAGTTTCCTTGAGCAGTCGATGACCTTGTCCACGAATCGTCCTGAATGGCTTCCAATGGCTCCCTTGGCCGAAACAAAGGCGGTGCCCCAAAGTCCAAAGTACCACATACTTTACCACCTTTAATTCCACGTCTATCTGTAGTAAGTCTTCATAACTACTCCGTCGCGAAATGGGCCAACATTGGGGCTAGAGAGGGGTAGTTTTTCGGCTACCCCAGCAACTTACCAACCAACTGTGACTCCCAGATATCTTGGCAAGGCTTCTATGCATGTTCGTCTTCAGAGGCTACTGACGGTGCCGAGTCTGGTCGCACAAACGGGTGGATGACTATTTGCGTGAAGCTTTCACAAAGATACTTAACCAAGTCCTCGCCAATAGGTCGCGCAATCAAAATTATCGAGTAGTGATGGACGTCATGGGACGCTAGCAAAAACAAGGGAGCAGACTAATATGTCTTTTTTCGGCTACTCAGTTAATGAACCGCGTTGAACATGTCTACAGACATCTTGACCTCAGGTCCATGGTCCACTTTGACATCAGTCGTGGTTGCCCTATTTTAGCAGCTCGGCGTCCCATGGCCCAGAGCTTTCCGGCAAACAATCAATTGGCAGCGGTTGGTCTATTATGACACCTGATCCGGCGTTATACTCCCCTATGTTAAATATGGGCTTGCTGGATAGTCCGATAAGCTCAAGACATCACGACTTCTTTGTCTAATCACAATCCACCACTCATTGAGCCAATAACCCTACCCCGAAGGACGTATGCAACCCTAACACCCAGTGACACTTATACTGTGAAGTCATGAGCGCTTAGAACCAGCGATGTATCACATCAGCGATGCATCAATGAAATTCCAGCAATGTGCATTGTGAAAACAAACTCAAGGCTACTGAAAAGTAAAAAGAAGGTAATGCCAGAACGATAGCACAACATGCAGAAATCACAACATTATACAGAGAAATGAGGAGTCAATTCGTTCAACACAAAATAGAAGCGGTATCGTCCTAAAGCTCCAAACTCTAGACCGAGACCAATAACCCAGCCACAAAGGCAACAAACACAGAGAACAATCCCACAAAAGACCAAGATTCCAAAGCCCTATACCGAAAACAAGACAATGGGTAGTCACCTACACTTTGCAGTTTACGCTCGTTCTCAACCGCAAACGAGCACGAGTCCACTGCTCACTCTTCTCTTTAGATACAGTGTACAAGTCGTGGGGTGCCAGGGTGCCGAAGACTGAGGTAAGGGATTCTTCAAATCTTTCCGGGGGAGGAGTGGCGGTAGCCAGACGAGAAGGTACTGACGGCAGTGAGGAAGGCTGTCTTCGAGGAGTTTCAAGCGGCGACACCTGGGGGCTCCCAAAGAAGCGCGGGTTGCCGTCCCTTCTGAAGATTGCACTGGGGCGTCTAAACTAGGCCGCCCTGGTATGCCGGGTGTAGTAGGCACAACTAGACAGCACACAGGGCCAAGAGAAGAGACCATCTGCGGACAGAACACAGGCCTGTCGGCTCTAATCAGTAAAGCCTCGGGGGAAACAGCAGCAGAGGGATCGTCAATGGGGGCCAGTAACTGTGAAAATGCCCGAACATGGCGAGGAGTGACCATACACTCTCTGCCAACAGAAGACACGTTGGCTAGGGGCGGCCTCGGGTTAGTGTGTGGGGAGTTGAAACACGCCGATCCTACAGCGGCAAAGTCCTAGAGGGAACGTTGGTCCTTCCCGCGAATGTCTTGCATCTTCCGAGGTTCCTGCTCAGCTTGATCCCGCGTACGCTTTCCAAGCGATACGGGAAGCACTGGAGGAGGCACCGGGACAAGGGAAGTCGGAGTGGGTAGGGCGCTCTCCCGGGGTCGTCCGGCCGTAGCAGCAATAAAGAGGTCCCATCTGGCACTCGAGAGGGCCGCAACAAACGAGGCCGGCAGGGTGGCCGAAGCGTCAGAAATCTTTTCGGGCTCAGCAGGAACTGCTCCATCTGCCACAGAGCCAGAAGCGGAACCCAAAACTCTGGGGGATTCGTCTCCAATGACCTGTGCCAAAATGTCCGAGAAGTCCGTATTTTGCAGTTCAGACGCGTCATAATCCGACTGAGCGCCACCGCGACCACTAAGACCGAGATATTCGCCGGGGTTAAGTGACCTGAATGGATAATGGTTAGCCTCGCGATGCGATGATAATTACCCGGGGTCATTAGAACTTACGAATCGTTTTGAACACGATTGGTGTTCGCGCTCTGGTCAGTGTCGTTGTAAATGGAGCTGCCGTGGGTGTTAGAAAACGTAGTTGATGATGGCAAACACGGACACTTACGTAGACATCTTGGTGAACAGAGTTCGTAATGGGGACAAAGTACGATGGTGAACAACGAGCTTAAGAACGGTCGACAAATCGTGTACAGTGAGTGTCAAGGTGCAAAGAATGCAAAGTTGTAAACAGGACTCCAGACTCAAAGCAATTGAATCAGTAAAACGAGACGAAGTCGAGGAATCAACCTTGAGGCGAAAGAAGCCGTAAACACCAGATCAAACTGTCTGGCAGAATGTTAGCACTTCGTTCAAATATCAAAATGGATGAAATACCAATGGAAATCACGACACTTACGAAACCCCGGATCGTGTAATCGAAACTGACAAAATAGAAAGGAAGATGAAAAGACTCCAAGCGGGGAGATGGTCAGGATTTTGTATGCATTTGGAGAAAAGATACATCAGCAACACAGCTTTCTGTGGGGACTAGACTTTTTGCGTCGCTTCCATTTGTCTGACGCAATCAGTACGCATGTTATTTTCTTAATCATGCGTACATGTAGAGTTTTGTGGCTGGTTATTTCCCGATTGGGATATTGGAGTCGGATGACCGGTTACAGTTTAGTGTGTGGACGTCGTATATAGCTACATACATACCTGTCTTCCGTAGTGTCGAAGTTACTAGGTTTGACGTAGTATAGATAGTAGCTATGCTCAATCGTATTAGTCATAATAGAAGACCAACACGAGCCAAACGGCTTTATTGCGTGTATCTACTTCCTGATACTCCAGCATTAACTTCAGTCGTCGTCGTGACCACAGCAAAAGTTCCCCTCCTATTGTGTGCTTTACTTCCACTTCTGGTAATGAGACTACCGAATACAGTTAAAGATGTTCCACTTCTATCCGCAGTCCTAAACCCGGTGAACCACTGTCTAACCCTAGTCAACGTCATCGGTTCCATTTAGACCCTAAAGTGTCCAAGTTTTCACGTCACACAATTTGACATCCCAGCTTGAGAATTTCGTCACCTTGAAATGTGGCCAACGGTAGGGTTACAAGGGTCACACAATTTGACGCATCTCTAAATCACAACCCCTGGTAAACTTAGCAGACAGGGCAAGATAGAAGTTAGTAGACTTCGTATAAAGTAGACTTTCTGACGGCCAGTTGCGGAATGACTACTGCATCTCGTATTGATACAGGGACTACCATCGAAAGCCTCGAGACGTGGGGGGAATTGGTATGGTGGCAGTTTTACTTCTCGAGGGTCCGGAATGGAGGGACTTCTACTCCTGGATCATGAGCTGGTCCGATCCACACATCGGAGAGAACACCTGTCGACTTGGTGTCTCCTATTTTATTCGGAGATCTATTCAAATTCTCGAAAACATAGTCAGATTATAGTCCATCTGTACGAAACTAGAGCAGCTTGAAATGGGTCGAGAACGCTGGCTCGGGTGTGGCCTTAAAAGTGGGGGTAGCCGTCGGCTTGGCTCAATATCAGGCGGCCCCCTTCCCCGCGGCTTTGGGTGCTGTTTGTGATATCGGCAAAGTTGTCGATTCCAGGGCAGACTTGACAGCGGCGGGGAGCGGTATCTCAGTAGGTTCATTTGAGTGGAAGGTTTTCTCTTTCGTAGGTGACCGTAGCGTAGAATCGGAATTCGGAGAGGTTGTGGCCTTTGAGATAGAATTCGTGGGGCTGGGAGCGGTTTTCATGGTTAGCTTCGTGTACTGCCCGGTTCTGTCCTTCACAGGAGACATCAAGGTGTACTCAGATGGAGTAGAGGCTGCAGGTCTCAATCCAGATTTGACGGGAACAGCCGTGCCTGTTTTGACAGCCGAA
>JSUI01006167.1:0-24034 GCA_000833645.1 Huntiella omanensis | reverse complement strand
GCGATTCTGTCTTGAGTCCGATGGGAAAGGCATCTCAAAACCTCAAAGGTACCATTCCGAGGGTATTAAGGAAGAAGGTTGCGGCATTCATTTGCGACAGTCGCATGGACTGGGAAACATGGGTGTCTAGTAGGGTTCGGGTTAATCCACGAAAGGAACAGCATGCACGTAATATTTCCAAAAGTGGAAAAATACTACAAGACTTACGAGAAAATGTTGATGAAAGCAATGCAATGCGTGATTTAAATAGAAGGTTAACAAAAGACTACGGGTATGCTCAAAAATGTATGTTTGCATCTCTCGGGATCAGTTAAATGCCAACCCGCACTGTATAACCCAGTATAGCTCTCAGAATCTCTCATTTTAATCTTACTTTTGGAGTTCACACACCTCAAGTTACTTACAAAACTTGGAGCCTCGGTGAGTTATAAGTAATAGTGCTTGTAGAATAACTTTATACCGTCGTTTTAAACGTTATGATGTCGTAGTTTCATTGTTGATAGCAGATAAGCTACCTTCGTAGTTAAAAGAACTTGCAAATTAATAAGATAACCAAAAGATTCACTACTGTCAATGGGCTACGAGCAGTCATCGTCTTCTCTTCACATGTTGGCAACCTAATAGCACCAAAAAATCCCAGTCTACCTGACTAATGTATCCCGAGTGATCGTGAAATACCGAGGAAATAGTCCAAACTTGAACAAAACGTTTCTCGTTAGCACCGAGGGCCAGTATATCAAAGTGCTGCAATCACCAGAGATTTCACTTGCAAATGTGTTCAATAGATAGGTCGCTGATGCTTAGACTGTGATAGCCACAAGATATGAACCTATATCAACGTGTTAAGTAAGCCACTTGGCGTTTACCCATAGCCACGGCAGTTGTTATAACTGGAAAACCTTTAGAGTTTATGTTTAGATACACATATAATACATGACACACTCCACGGAGTAATAGACGTTAGGAGTAGAAAAGGATGACTCAGCGTGGTATTATGTTCAACTACAGGGTGACCGGCAGAAGTTCCGTTATTAGTCATCCAAGGCCTATCACACGGAGCCGGTTCATTATACCGCTGGCAAGGCAAGAGCCTAATAGACCATAGAAACTCTCCATAGTCGGTGAAGTGAATGGTAGTCGTTAAACCTTTCATATCATACGTTCTGTTCCCAAAAGATACCCCCGCTGAGTGAGCTTCCGAGTAGTTAATGATGCCTTGGATATACAATTCATCAATTCTGGCGAGACAGGAGCCACCATTTGTAAAGCTGAATCATATTATTTGATTACAATCGCAGCACAGGGAAATGTGATACCCTTTCGGACAACTTACATAACCCTTGAAACATAAAAACAAGAGAAACAAAAGGGTCACCTGCTGTAAATGAAATACCAATAGCTGAGCTCTACTATCGTCAAGGACAAATGCACTTGTAAAGATAGAATCGAGTCGAAAGGCCGTGATTACTTGAGTATAGTCTGTAGGAAACAGTCAAGGTTTCCAATCAGATGTGTTGATTGCACCATGCCAAGTACGTGCATACACATTTCATTAATTTCGGAAGATAAATTATGTACAAATTGAATTTAACAATACAGTTACATAACAGTCTATGTTAATCAACATGGACATATGTTGACGTGCTCAAGATATACACTGTTGTAGCAACTTCCCCGGGTTGTACTTACGTTACACTTGTACCAACACGACTAGTTCATGCGTGGCACTAAAGTCCATTCACCTCAGTCCACTGAATGAGAAACAATGTCTCGGCTACTCCAAGTCTACCCGTGACTTAGGCCTCAACTATCTCGATAACTAACAAGTTGTGGTCGTATTATAATACCAACGAACGTTAGAAAGAGAATTGTAGGCTCATGAAGCTAGTGTAACGGGGAAACGTGTGAATTACTAACGAACTGCCAACTCAAACTAGATATATGTTACAGAGTGTTCATGCAAAGTAAATGGCAATATTTTCTACTTACGTTTAACAGATAGAGACGTAGAAGAACCTTGTCTGTGTAGTATCAAGGTGAATATTCAACTTAAGAAACCCTAGATCAGTATGTTAGTATTACATTTCAGTACCAAAGTTGTAAGACCAATCTATTTGAGTGGTGAGGCAGACAGCGCATTGTCGCCGGGGACGAGAACAATACCACCCCCAAAGAAAACTCCATTGGTGTACACTCCTCTCGGTATTCCTGAATCATGACAAAGTTACAAAGGTAAATTCTTCACAGAATCAAGATCAAACCAAAAAGACATTGCACATTTACTTTTCTGCTGACGATAAATGAGGAACTCAATAGCTATAATTAGTAAACGGGACTGCTGATGTAAAGTACCCGATTTGTTGATATACCTGAGGCCCAACCACAATACGAATTCACGTGTTGGTGTGATCACCAGAGTCTATCCTGCAGGTTGACAATTATCTCGCGGGAAAAGACTGTATATCGTTATACGATGGTTGCGTTGACATTTTTTGAAAATACTCTTAGCTGGTGCAAGGTTTTCTCATGAACTAGTATACGCATTCAAACTTTCTAACACGCGACTTGGCTCAGTACTTATCTTAAACCTCCCATTCAGATATCTCGAAATACCTATAGACACGTATCAATGTGTTGTTTACCTTCTGTATCCTCCTTCTCTGTTTCGAGCTTTCTGATGTTCGGCATCCCAGATGTGTGGCCTTTTACTAACATATCACCAAACTAGTCTGGCCTTATGGCAGTTACCAATTATTTGTGGCAAAGTCCACTATCAGTGAGGTCATCTTATTCCTTGTTACCACTAGTATATGCTTTTTTTTCGTTTATCCGATGTGAGTGTGTAGGCTTCATGTGGTAGGGCTTCTGCCAACACTGTGTGAGATACCTGTGTCTCAATGTCTACTAACAAAATTCAAAAATATTAGATGGTGACTTTTTTGGTCCATTTAAAAGTTTTTGATGGCATTTAAAAAGTGTGCCATTTAATGTTTTAGTGTTGCCCGAGTTAGTCCACAAACTTGGTTGCCGTTTTAACCCACTCTTGAATTTCTGACAGTAAGATGCGTTGGTTGTCCAGCCCGTTATCTCATACACCAGTTGAACTTTTGGTATTTTAGCTGTATCACAATACATCACCGACCATATAATCCACGCCCAACAAACATCTTTACTGCATATTTCTTCTTTTACATTATGGTTACCTGTTGTGGCACTCACTGTCGTGTCACACAAAAGCCTGTGTAACTGTGTCGAAACTGTGTCATGAATCACGATAACAATGTTACAGGCATGATTATATGCTAAGGCTGGTAGGGTTTGGAGGCAATAAAATCTACGGCGGAGACAAATAAACTTAACGTAGAAAGAGCAACACTTATTAAACACCGGCAAGGGTAACAGGAATTTCGTGTTGAGTGATCGTGCCGGCCTTACTCAGGCAGTGGGGCAAATTGACCACATCTATGACTTTGACTTGAATCTAGATGTCCTACCAAATGTTAACTGTGTTGGAAATTGGACTTGCAAAGCTTGCTGCGGCCGTCGCTGGCTCTGAACTTGAACCAGGGTGACGTCTGCGCGCTTATCCCTTGGGTATGTATAGTCCTTATTACTCTTCTACTTGAATCATGAAGCTTGAATCATGAAGCCTGGAACTACAATCCTGGATCTACACCTGAGGACTATGCTAAGGTTACATGTTATATTTGCGTTTTTGTAGTGTCTCAACTACCAGGTAATCTATTCTTAGAGTTCAACTAACATGCGAGTGATGGCAATGAAAGTGGAAAACACTGTTAAGTGTACAGTGGTTTAACTTTGGCTGTAGATTAAATGATTCATTACTGTCTATTAGAATCTCTTATAGCCAGTCTTTCCCGCTAAAATACAGGGACTATTTGTTAAAACTGAGACTAACTCCCTCTCCCCCTACATTTTGTTCACCGTCTGGCTACCTCACACGAAGTGCCGTAATCTGCAATGGTATACTCCTGCCCTTTAGGCCCCATAAGCCCATAAAAAAGGGTCGACCTAAATACCCGGACATAAAAATCTAGGGTCGCCATAAATCCCCACGCATAAAAGTATACTCACCCACACAAAGGATTTAAACCTGGACTATTACCGGGGTCTGTGACATGGGTTAGGGTGTGTATGTTGGGGGGTGCAAAGTATGAATGTGTGGCGGGACAGTGCAAAAAGGTTGACCCAGTGCCGTGAGAGTGACTTCGGTTGCAAGAAGTCGGGTTGACTGACCAAAGCGGTGTATGTACGTATGTACATATGTACATATGTATGTCTATAGGTATGCAACTTAAAAGTTTCCGGAGTTCAATTGAAAACAGTCTCGTCAAACGACTCTGCCATATTGACATATGAACATCAGCTATGATAGAGTTGAAAATCATGACCATTCAACTGAGATGGCGTTATAGTCCACAGTGACGCGTGCTTGCTCAAAACTGACAGATCACTAAAAAAGATCTGGTGCATGGGGCTGCCGTCCGGATTCGGATGCGAGACAATCCGGAACATCTTGTCCGGCTCATAACCCGGGCCACCCCGGGGCATGGCGCCCGGGGCCGGAGCCCGGAGCCGGGGCACTCCGGAACATCCCGGACAGAGGCGTGAGTTCCGGAAATATCAGACGAGTTGTAACGTGTGCGACCGACTCTGTATAGACACATTTACAGCTATGTACATCATGTGAAAATACCCACATACACCTATCCACTACGGATTCAGAGTTGGACACTCAATCCGACCTCTTACACCCGAAGTCACTGTCACGGCGCTGGGTCAACCTTTTTGCACTGTCTCGCCACACATTCATACTTTGCACCCCCCAACATACACACCCTAACCCATGTCACAGACCCCGGTAATAGTCCAGGTTTAAATCCTTTGTGTGGGTGAGTATACTTTTATGCGTGGGGATTGATGGCGACCCAAAATCTATTCACCCACACAAAGGATCGGGATCCTGGTTAAGTAACCACCCTAGACCGAGGAATGAGGTGCACTGAGGCAGGGTGAAGGGTGAATAGATTTTTATGTATGGGTATTTCGGTCGACTCATGACAAAAGACCTCGTGCCCATACTAATTGCAACCAAAAACAAAAAAAGGACAGAGATAGAAGTAACATACGATGTGTGATGCAGCACATCAAGCAGGTAAACAAGCGGGTTTGAAGTGCTTTCCCAGACGCGTTAACAGTTGTTCCCGCCTTTAAGGATCTTCAGCAGCTCCAGCTCGTGTACTTGTCACCGGCAATGGTCTAGGGGTTTATCGGATCATTGTAGTCACCCCACTGAAGGCAAAACACAACGATGTTGTTGTGTTTGAAGCGTTCGTGGTAGGTTTAAAAGTCGCCGTGACCAGGCATGAAAGGAAGAATCAGGATAGTCGCAAGTTATGGGTACAGACGTATGGAATGTTGAGCGTATCTTTATCCAGGTTGATTCTTGTGTTACGGGATACCACATTGGGTATATAAAGTAGTGATGAGAGGTGGACATTTTACAAGGGACATAATCCTTGACGGCCCATTGTAACCTTAACGCATACCTTATTAAAGGTGAAAAAAAACTAACTAATCAGGGCGGAGAGTACGCCAAATCATAGGCCACTATAGAGGTTACGCCAGCTTCTCAAAGAGGAAAGACAGGTGCCACCTAACCTTTTTCACGTTAACGGCCGTGGACCTGGGCATGTGGCTCTTCAAAGTCATGAGATGGGGAGGGTATAGCATCTTATGGCCTCAGGCGCGCCGAATTTCTCTGGCAGTAAGGTAGCGGAGTGCACGGGAGGTTCCATGTGTAGCATCACAACGGGGATGATCTTGTATGCCGGTGAGGCAACTCTTAGAAATTGATGTAGGTATCAAGGGCTCACCAGGTGGCCGCAGCGCACAACATTGCGGGAATTATGGAACTCGAGATCAAATGGATGGGCAGCCATGCTAGCTCTGATGCTCTCCACCGGTTTTGTCAGGTCTATGGTGTTTAACAAGCATTGACTATAACGAATCTGGACACAGCGAGTTACTGGAGAAGGCGAATGTACTGAATATGGTTTCATCATGAGCCCAAAAGATTACTGCGTACTTTTCAATGCCCCAAGCTTAGTTGTGGACAATCCATAGATATCAAGAGAAGCGCCTTCACCCGCTGATATCGAATGAAAGGTCTCAAGACTTTCTAATCTAGATTCAAGAGACGAGCATGTTCACAAAATTACAGAAGGACAAACTAAGAGAACCCAAAAACCATCATGTTTGATGCTCAATTTAGTTGTTTTAGTAAAGTAACTAGTTGTGCCTACTGGTGCAGCGATTTCTGCCCCTTCTCATACACATTAATCACTACGCCTTACTCACTTCAGCCACGTCTTTAATGACGGGACAATTATCTCATTTCTCCACTTGTACAGTTAGCGGACGGTAGGAATAGAAGCCTGCTGTTTGACGGCGATTGGTTATAATCTCCCACTGTGTACCAAGAACACAAGGTCCGCGAGATTGGGCTGAGTGTATTCTATCATGAATTGTTCAACAGTGAAAGTACTGTGTACCCTAGTTCATGGAGAATACGCTCAGCCCAATCTGGTGGATTTTTTTTCTTGACACACAATAGGAGATCGGGGACCTCATTAACAGCAAACAGCAGGCATCTATTCCGACCGTCCGCTAACTTAACATGTCGGGATCTTTGAATACCTTAACATCGGCTCTATTTTTGGCATGTGACTCTGTTTAGGTAAATACTTATGCTCATTGTTCTATTCATCGGGAATGGACAGAAGCTAACGATGATACAAACTTCTGTAATACATTCTCCACGTTCTCGTGGGGATCGCGTGACCGCGCGGGGGCGTGCCGCTATCATCTACTCGCCCACCATTATCTGAAGTCTGCCACTGAACACCTAGCTAAGGCGCCACGATATGATACACAGCCTAGTTATGTCTATACATCGACAGAGCTTATTTATAGTTAACTAAATAACCCGCTTTTCAGGTGACATGTCTGCGTTTACTGAACACAACTGGTTCCCGCGATATTTTGCGCGCGGCAATCACTGCATAAATTGCATTTCTTCGTGTTGTCCACGAACTTTGGAATGCATCTTATTCGATACAAACTTCAACAGTAATAACTTCTTTCAGAAGATCAAGGTCACTAGGTATATTATTTGGACGGGCACATTGAAGCATGATTGACCGGAAAATCGTCGAACAGCTACAGTACAGCCAGGGTGTATCTTATGACAGTACATTGAGCTTGAGCACTCAAGTGTCTGTACTTGCTTGGCAGAGTTGGAAACTACTAACTAGGGTTTCCTTCTCTTGTATTAATCAACCATTTTATGACACTATTTTGACTGCTGTCCTCTCGTCCTACGACAATTGAAATCATCCCTCAGAAACGCCTCTTAGAATTCTCCACGTAGATTTCACTAGTTTAAGCATTTTCTAGAACTCGGATATATTTGGTGAATATCAAATTCAATAAAGCATGGACAATACACATGATCCGCGAGACACTTCATTTGTGTCACTTGCATCAGGCGATGAGTCACTTACTTCAAATCTTCCACAATCTATACATTATGGAAAAGGGTATATTGATGTAAGGGTCAATGGAGTCACACTAACATTGGACAGTAAAGACAGGAAACAAGTAGTTTGATAAAGAAACAGAATCCACCCAATAGCCGGGTCGAGCTGGTGGCACCTTTTATGTGCAGTGCTGGCCGTTAACCACCTTGTGGTCACCAATCACATTGTGACCGCTGATCACCTCGTACCATCCGACAAATGATGAAAAATGATTTTAGCGCGGCAAGTGACAATAGTGTCAAAAGCAAGACCTAACTAGGTTTCAAACCCTAACAATTGACTGTTTTGTGGCAGTCACTCGGGATATTTGCTTTCAATGGCCAGCAGTAAATCATTATTTGATTGAAGAACCGATTGTATTTCAACAAACCCCGTACTAAGTCTATACTCGCAAGTCGGCGCTGTGCCAAGACACAGACAACGGTTGATGAGCAACACCATATCGTCATATCATCTAAAAGTTATTCGTGTGAAGAGAGTTATCTTGAAATTACCCACAATTTTACTGCAGCTGACAACTTTAGCTATTGCATAGACAAATCCACTTGCAGCATACATAGGTACAAAACACAGCGAACCTGTCATACACTGAGGGTGATCCGAGCGCAGTAATGTAGATCTGGAAACTTCGATGATAAACTGTCCCCAAACGTTAACTTATGTAAGTCTCTGTCACAACCGAGGATTGGCATGATCACACACAAACCGGAACAAAAATCACAGAAAACAGGGGGTTCGATTGTTAAGGACTAGTCACTAACGGGATGTTAAATGTGAAGACCAGAGACCGGGCTGAGGGAGACAGGAAAGAAACAAAAGCTCTGCAAAGCGGGGGCTGTCTGGGATTTTCACCAGGCGCTAGGCAAAGTTTAGAGGGTTACAAACTCGAACATCGATGGAGGGAAAAAGAAAAAGGAGAGAGACATGCCTCTAGTTCGGGCTACTAATACTTCCCCGCGCTCGATGGGTTCGGTAAGAAACTCAAAGCAATCGTTGGGGCAGCACTAATATCATTGACAACGATGTATTGATGACGAGCCTATGGTCACTGTAACTGCAGCATTGGCAGGTCCGGTTCTGCGAGTTGGAGTATTGCCAGATATAGGGGTAGTACCTGACTGTAGTTACTCCCCTACTACCCTAATTACTGCTGAATATTCTATCTCTGTCATGAGTGTTAGCCTTCCCTCTCACAACCCTTGAATGGCACCTTTGGTGTTTTGAGGCGCTTTTTTCCTTCGGAACCAAGTCAGACCCGCCATGGTACCATGAACAAATGTAGATGCCAGCTTTCTTTCCTGTTTGGGAGACTGGTGTAACCTCTAGGGTGGACCATGGTTTAGCGTATTCCCTGCTCGAACTAGGTGGCTTTTCCTTTCTTTTAATTTTCCAAGCTACTCCCTGTCTTTTTGCTGCTCTCTTATAAATCACTGTATCATTCAGTAGCAAGGCCCTATTCCGGTACCAGGGCCAGTAGAGCGTAGTATAACTACAGTCACTTGTGTTTTGCCAGTCAGCTTGCCATTAAGTGCTGTACTGTATGTGATGGGTCGATGTAGTGACGTTAAATAGGACAACATAGACAGGTTACAAGGAGTTTGATAAGGAAGCAGGATATGGTAGGGTTTGCACCCCCAATAGGCTTTGCCTGTGACATAATCGTTTCTCGTGACGCTGAAGTATCAGCCGTCACATCCTTCCTCGCCACACCGAAGACCACCACATCGTTCTTCGCTACGCTGGGGCATCAACTGGTTATCATTTGCCACCACAAGTTCTTTGACGTCATTATCAAAGTACTTAGGAAATGATGCAGTGTGTTTTGAAGACGACAATCGTAGTATAAAAAGACATTACCGGCTCCACCTGATTGATTAGTTATACTGCTTCTTTATCGAACTCCTTGTAACCTGTCATTACTGTCCGATTATGTGTGACTCCATTGACCCCTCACAGGATACACTCATGAATCAGGTCGAGCTGGCGGCACCTTTTATACCCGATGCTCATCGCTAAATACACTGTATCTTCTCTGACTTCTTTGGATGTAAAGGCAAAGAAGCCGTTTGTTCTTTTGTCGCCATTTACATTTCCTGTGTCCTATCGAGGGATACGGCAATGGTGTCGTTAAGCAACCCAAATAATTATATGTCTATATAACCATCTAAACACAAACGTGTGTGGGCTTCCTATCCTCCTTATTGTGAAAGTGATAGCTCGTCAGGAGGCACCAAAATGTACCGGAATGACTAGGGACATGCAGGTAGAGCCGTTAGGAGGCGGCGATCGTGGATATACCCCAGATGGACCCTGGCTATGAGCCACCTACAAGGAAGTGTGAATATCCCGCACTTGCGCGCACAAATAATTGCCTTACAATAACTCTTTTTATTTTACACTTATTTTAATTCATCTGGTGTCAACAATGCATATTAGGGTTTATAACCCTCGATACTGCGTCTGGTACCTGGTATAAATTCCAGACGGCCCCCACTCATCAACAACTTGCGTCTAATCTGTGATATAGCTCGCCATAAGCTATCCGCCCACAACTCACTCCCCGGGTCTTCCCTTAACACCCTCACCCTACCCACTCCTCCAAATCGTTCGGCGCGCATCTAACTTCTTTTCTGCTCTTCTCTTCGACACCTAAGAACGTTTATACTCTGTTGGTATTCTGATGTGGGGTATTCAACTTGCGAGTCCGTATGCGTGGTCTGAGCAATTGCACCTTTCATGTTGATCCAAGCAGGCGTGATGCAGTGATCTATAAGGAAGCAGCAAAAGATAGTCAGTAACGTGAAAGACCAAAGGAAAGATGAAGCAATCTAATTATGGCGGGAAGCATGCCAAACCATCGACCACCCTAAAGGTTACACCAGTCTCCCAAAAAGGAAAGACTGCTAGCATTTAAACTTGTTCATGGTAATATAGAGACACTTCTTCATATCACTGTCGCTTTACGGGTACATCGATCCCGTAGCATCGTTGATGCTAACGTTAATTATAGCTGAAAGTGCGATACCTTTTGAAAACACTACCCTATTGCCATTTGCCATGATTTCGAGTAAACTCTCGTCTACATTCAATGGCAAAACAAAAGGAACTCTTTCTATATCTTTTGATTGGCCAGTGCAGAAAAAAAAAGGACTTAAGAAGGAGAGACTGGGTGTACTTCTTCTGCCTGGAAGAAGTAGCCGGTTCGAATCCTGCTCGGGTCAAACCAGTGAACACTTAGTTCAAGGCTGCACCTGGGGACTGCACCTTTGTAACTTGGTGTAAGCTGGAGCTAACTGTCTGGTCTGTGGAGGTTCTTCTAACTTGGACTCGGATCTGAGTGCTAGGATTCGGGTTGCTATATAATGGGCTGGAGGATGTGAGGTGTCTGCAGATTAGATTATTGACTAGCATAGGTTGAACTTAGATGTCCTGCAACACAGAAAGTCTCTTCATAGGCTAAGCCTGCATGAGAGTAATGATTAAAAAAAACAATCAGAAGGAGAGTTTCTGTAAGATGTAGAATTGTAATCACGAAATATGAGATAAACTTGAAGAACTTGTTGTATTAAAATCATAAACCAAACCCAAAATATCGGATTAACCACCCATACTTATACTTAGTTCGACTGACACCAGTGATAGATACGGACTTAACGGAAGATGCTAGAGTCGGCAAAAGACGGCTGAGTAGAGCTATTGGTGCGACATGTTTTTGTAACAGCGACTGAAATAGATTCAGTCAAAACAGCTATACGTTTTGAGGGAGTTTTATACCTCAAACGTTAGTGTTGTTAGTTCACAATGCCATTGTCGTCACATTAGCCAATGGTGATAACAGGCAGGGTTGTTAATCCGTCATGGGCCACAGGGTTAATATGACCCATAACCCTTGTGGTTCAACAGTTTCTTTCCCATAGCTCCTACATTTTAGCAAACAACCGCGGCTATAAGGCACTCGAATAAACAAGGGTGTTGATAGGCACCCTTTATTTCAATGCATATGATTCATAAGTGCATATAGTCCATGCGCGTTAATCGCAGCGGGTGAAAAGTTTATCCATGCATGCATAAAGCTTAAGGGCTGACACCAGCTGACGGTACTGTGTAAGTGCAAATATACATAGCTATAAGTCGCCCGGCTTGCATGTTAGAGGTGGTGTCATTGGTACCTGACAAACGGGTGAAGATGAGAGATCTACGTTGTATATCGGTCGGTAACATAGAGAGCAAGCCATCAGCCATCACACGCTTGTGTAATACTCAGGATCAAGAGATGTTGCCGTCGTTGAGTTCAGCATAGCTCAGGTTGGCACATGTTTCTTTTCATTGATGTTATTGTGTCCCGGGTCAAGCATCTCGAGCTCCAAAATTTGTCTGTGTGGGCCTTCTAAGCTTCGATTCAGATGGATCATCTGGCACGACAGCCCGCAATGTCTTCACCGTGAACACTGTAGTCTACACGAAACTTGAAGGCACGTGCATTTGGTTTAGTTGGCAACTTCACATGTGCAAAACGAATCTTGACATTAGTCAATCTATCAACGTATGTGTGTATGTCTTAGTGAGGCAAAGTATGGTCAATGTGCGACTGTGGGGTCAATGCTATCCGGTGAGTATCGACCCGCTATTCCTTCCGCCATGATGAAAAATCGCTTCAAACGAAGAATTGTGGACCGTCGAGAACTTGAGAGGTTTGTGAACATCTCATCTGAGTATAACCACGCTTTTTCATAACCTACTGTGTTTGATACATCCCCAGTACTATGTCGTCCCAACGTCAAACCTGTCCGCACCGCAATGCTCAGTCGCAGGCCGCTGATACTCCCGCTGTTGCTCGGAGTAACACCCGTCCGCGCCGAACCGTTCAGTTACGGGCCGCTACCTCCATAACTAACACTTATGATACTACTGGTTCCCGCCTTGAACTCCGAGCGGGGGACACTCTGCCGATTCGTTCCGTCTCCAGGATGGGAGAACCCTCGGCTGCGTCTCTTACTACCGATCTGACTAGTGATTATACCGAATTGTCACTACCCCTCATTCCACCTACTCGTTACCTGCCTCTCCTGAGTTTCTCCCACAGCTTGTAGTGTCTCTATCACCTATGACATCATCGGCCCGGTCCTGTTCTGGTACTCCAAGTCCGACTCCGTCCGACTCCAGCACCCCAAGTACGGTCCCCCTCGAAGGTGATAATCTTTCACCTGACCCTGACGAACCCGAGATCTCTGTTAACTACGTTCCACGAGTCGCTATACCGCTTACTGACCTTGACCGTGAGTGGAACTCGTGCGATGAGGTTTTTGATTATATTCAAGCCTTCTGTCTGAAGCACGGTGCCGCTATCGTAAAGATGAAACCTACCAGTTCAAGGAAGAAGCCTGATGGCTCAAGTTTCTATGCTCAGTACACGTTCGTTTGCAATCGTGAGTTAACTTAAAAACCGCGAAGTGCAGGCACTAGGCGTGTCAGCATCAAGAAGGTCCAATGCCCCGTGGCATTTGTTGTGAAAGCGGGAAAGAGGAAGGGTTGGAAGTGGACCTGCACATTCTTTGGATCCCATAACCATGAACCATCGCAACATCCCTCCGCTCACATTATCCATCACCGCAGAACTGAGGCCTAAAGGAGAATGCAGCAAGAGCGTATCCTGCAACGTGCACTTTCTGCTCGAGAAATGGCGTCAGTGCTCCGTTCTGAATCCGAGACCTCGTGTTACTTCACTGAAAAGGACATATATAAAGATCGTGCCCGACTCGGCCAGTCAGGGATGTCGGCGACCCAAACCTTCGTCGAAAAGCTCATTGAGCATAGACTTCCATATTCTTTAGAGCAGGATCCACATTGTAGATTCGACCGAGTCTTTTGGTCCGAACCATGGGCTATCGATATGTGGAGACGATTTTCGGATGTCTTGGGCCTCGATGTCACGTATAATACAACTGTCACTCATATGTATCTTCTTGAGATTACTGGGGTGACATCTAACGGGTCTGTATTATCTTTTGCGTTTAGATTGGTCCGCGGTGAGAAACAGGAGAGCTATGAGTGGATGCTGGACCAGATGGCTCGGTTAATACAAGAATGGAACATCCGCAAACCATCTGTGTTTATCACCAACTTCGAAATTGCTTTACGCAACGCGCTGACCAGTAGGTTCCCAGACGTACAACAACAACTCTGTATTTTCCACACCAACAAGAATGTACAGAGCCATATCAATAGACTTTAGGTTGGCGACGAAGCTGACATCGGTACACACGACAGGATGTCAGCTTGGAAGAATATTGTCGTAGCGCCCACGGAGAGACAGTTCTTAGAAGGTTGCCATGCTATGGTCACTATTTTTGGTTCGACGCAGGATGCGATTCTCCGGTACATGGCAAAGCAGTCGATGTCTTGGCGTCACCAGTGGGCCGGTTGCTACATCAAAGGATACCGGAACCTCGGACAGAGGACGAACAGCCCGGCCGAGTCTGCCCATAGGTCCCTCAAGTCGTACCTGGGCCATGGCCATGGCAGCCTTTTGGACCTTTTCAACTGCATCCAGACCATGCTGGAAGACAAGATCCGGAAGTTCGCGCAGGTTACCGTGAAGAGATGGACACGTTGCTGAGTAGACTATTCAACTTGAGAATAGCTGGAACGTCTCAACACAGAGCTCAACCACTGAGCTGTTGATAAGCTAGTCCAGCAGCATCAAATTTACCAGGCCAGTTTAGTCACGTCGTCAAACCCGACACCAAGACCATTGGGTGTCTGTGGACACAACTTCTGGACCCAATGAGGACTTCCTTGCTGCCATGATACGGCAGAATACTTCCACAAACCAGGGGCCTGTCTGAAGCGGGAGATAGTACACTCACGTCGGTGGCTGATGACACCTGCGCTAAGTACATGAATGGATACAGGCACTCTCAACCCCCGAAAATGATGTGCAGTTGACTAACGTGATACTAAGAATGCCACGAATGCGTTGTTTGATTTAGGAGACCCCCTCCCTATAGATTCTCGCCGTGGTTGTCCCCGTTTAGCAACATATAGCATGGGCATGCCGAGCGATGTGCGCTATGTGCCCCCAAGCTTGCGTCGACTGCCGTCCAGCTGGGAGTACGGAGAAGCATGGAACGTGATCCAACGCTACTCAGACAACGCAAGTACAGTATAGAGGCATCCGACTCGTGACAGAGCAGACGTAGCTCCAGCCTCGCAGTGGATTTACGAGGAAGTTATGCAAACGCGGTTGAGACAGGAGGATTTAGAGCTTTTCTTGCCAGACGATGCGACTGACATTCTGTGGTTTGTCGAGGGTCTTGCTTAGTTAGTTTGAGTTGATATAGATTTAGTTTGAGACAATGTTATTCTTCTTCATCGCAATGCTATTCTATGTCATCAGCTGATTACTCTAAAATTGTGTTCTGTAAAAATCGAATAGTCATTGCATTGGATGAAATTTGTTGCTGTGTATTAAATTTGAACTGTTATTGTCTTGTAACTTCTAAATATCGATGGTGAGGTGACCTCGTCACTCCTTTATATACCCCTCAGGTGTCCCCACAGAAAAACTCTCCACACCCCACTTGGCTCGTTCTCCAGCCCCTTCATTTCCGCTCCGGTACCTTTAGGTACTTCCATATGGGCTCTATTTCCTACACTGTGTGCCGTTTCAATCGTGAACACAAAACGTTCAGACCCCGCGCTGCTTTTGGTACGTTTGTTCCCCTGTTATCAACTCAGCCTGGTCGACAATAGGGTAAATACATAACTGCATGACAGGATAATGTTCTGAAGGATTTCCATGTCTTGCGTACGAACTCTATACATTTATGAAATGAAGGGTGCCGGAATTAAAGGGTGCCTATCAACACCCATAAACAAACATCAATCAGTCAATCCCAGACAGCCCTACCCTTCAGAGTTTTTATTTCTTGCCTTCTCTTCTTCAACAAACTCTCTGTTCTTCGCATTTAACGCCCCGGTAGTAGCAAGCCCTCAACAGTATATGGCACGTGTCTCTCACGTGAATTATACTTCGACAGGCAGGAAAAATACTGCCAGTTTCATGAGACTTTAGATCGTGTTGACGATTGGTGTGATCGAATTATATCTGGAGTCAGATGGTGTGTAGTACAATCTGATGAGTGTACGAAGGACATAGAAAGGCATACTCATAGGACATCAGTAATTGGGTAAACAAATCGATACTGGGTGAGTGGCTTAAACACGCGACCGTTGGTAGTGTATTCACAGCTGTTGTGGGTGTCGCTGTACTCTGACCACCAAGTTACCTTGGTACCCAGTTACAAGTAGTGTGTTCCTCCACCATGTTCAGCGTTGGAGTGCGACATATTTGATATGGAACGTGGTGTCGTTGTAGCCACGTGAAATCATTGAAAGTAACGTCACTAATGAAAAACTTCGTTCTTCTTTTTTGCTGCGTTCGGGCTCTGACCAATCGGCGTCGACTATTTCGTAGTAGAGACCTATACACATGACCACCATCACCACCCGCTAACGTCAGAAGTGGCGCGCGCCGTCTGCAAAGTGATAGCTACCAGTGCTCAATCGGAAGAAACTATCTTCCAACCAACTAGAGCCATGAGGCGCCCCTCGACGACATAATAAATAAAACGTATGTCAAAGTAACATAACCATTGCCACCGCCCTCGACGTGTTGCCGGTAGATCGCAAAGCCCGCCGACAGACATTGCTCGATCTTACTGTTCTTGCTGAGTCTCAAACCGAGGAGTAGCCTATAGACTAGTTCCGTGTGATCTTGGAATTGGTCATCGAGTGTGTGAACATACTCGGGGTGCGCTTTCCAAAATGTACGGAAGCCGCTACCTATGTCCAGAAAGTGCTAGGCGAGATCCCGTTCTCCCAAGAACCCACCACTGCTGACAAAGAAACCACCCCTGTCGACCGCCATAAGGCCGCTAAAAGTGCCAGAAGGCAAGCCGGTCTTACAGGAGCCTCTGCTCCCTCCCCCTCCATCAAATACCACCTCACCTTCCACTCAGACCCAGCGCATGGCGTCATCGTACTCCAGAGCTGCTACCCAGTCCGCCAGAGTGTCTCAAGAGGGATGGATGACAGCGGGTAAGAGGCCTAGCCCCAAGCAATGCCCCCCTCCTATCATCATCATCACTAGCAACGGCACCACCAAGGACGCATCTCCTAGGCAGTTGCGAGACATTATCAACTACCAGGGAATCTCATACGCTATAGCCGTCCAAACTACCGCCAAAGACAAGCTCACCGTCACTGATGCATCGGAAGGAGCGAGAGCCCGTTCATACTTAAACAAGTCCACGTGGATCTCTCGGCTCAAACCATACGGATGGTCCCGAGTTCCCATGCAGGAGTCGTGGGTCGAGTTAGTGGCCCATGGGGTAAGAAATGAGGATTTCCCCGTCTTCCATCAGGACTGTTCCAAGGACAACGATATCAACGTCAACGACTTCTCGAGATGGCTAGTGGACCCCTCATCTGGCAAGACCGCAGACTCAGTAGTCTTTGCTGTCAGGCAGTGAGCCGGTTACAAGAGATCGATTGTCTATAACCCTTGCATCATGTATGCGTTCGGGTCACGATGGGCCATGGAGGATTCGGTTCCTTGCGAAGTTTTTGCATCCCATCACTGCTTCATATACCCAGTGTGGTACCCCATCACACAGCAAGTTGACTTGATAAAGACACGATCAACATCTCGCATATTTGTATCTATAACCTTTGACAATCCTTTCATTTGTGCGAGATCTAGGAGATCTGTGATGTGGTTGAGAGTATGGTAAGGTGCTGTTATTCAACTGATTGTATATGTTGTTGTATAAACTTAAACTACAAGAGGAGGGAGAAACTAGAATACATCTTCACGTATATGCAATAGCTGCCAGAAAACTCTTCACCTCGGCGTGGTTTAGTATTCACAGTACTCTCCACCACCTTCGGCATGGTATTCCTGCGGTGACCATGCTGATAATTTGCTGTCTATAACCCCAGCGAGGCCGACAGGTGCCTGCACACAATTATGTACCTCTCAGCAGTGGGAGCCAGAATTGTCCCGTATTTCAATCAATGAGTCAAGATACCCAAGGATGTTTAATACTTCAACACAACCACAACCACAGGGCCACGGCCACGGGAGAATTATTCAAAACAGGTTTGACGAAGGCGCACATGTGATTTATGTGCAGAAACCGCATACATGGAAGGACAAGGATGGAAAGTGAGAGATATTGAGACACAAAGGTTACAGACGCATTTTCCCGAGCACCGAGGGGAAACGGATGCCCAAATTCTGAAAATCTTGCCAAACGACGAATAACCCTGTTACTTATGCAATTTGTATAATGGAAAGTTGAACAAGTACTGCGCCATGAAACCAGCTAGGTCAAAGCCCTCGCCCTGTTGTGACCGCTACGTACGCATGGCCACACAGCCACACATACGAGCGCCACAACGGCCCACACTAGAGTAGGTCCGAGCGCAACGGCAGACTCTGCACATACGTAGGTCTCCGCGGTGCTCACTCTTATCGTAGATATCAATACAATCCATCTCACTATACATTCACAAAGTACACAACACACCCGCGCGACTCTCTTCTATCCAGAAATGAATCTTGCGAAACAACTACACAACCTTACTCTGCCAATACTAGTTTTAAGCGACTTCAACCTCTGTCATCCTTAGTGGGGCTCACAAGAGATCACCGACTCCGGAGCAGGAGATATAGTGGATTGGCTCACGGGCCAAAACGTCATGCTTCTTGTGAACGCAGAGGTACTCGAGCGAGAAGGAGGAGCTTACCACAGAGCAAATATGGATCGCCGTTTCGTTATTATGTCAGGGTTTGCAACCCTCTAGGCTTTGCCTGGTACCCGGTATAGATCCCAGGCAGCCCCCACCTTGCAGAGTTATCGTTCTTCTCCTTTCTTCTTTGACAAAGTCTCTGTTTCTTGCATCTAAAGTCTAATTTCAGACTAGCTCTTAACATATTGACCTCGCAATCACCCTCGGCACATTCCCTTGGAAGGATTGGCAATGATCATATTGTGGGCTAATGGGATCAGACCACGAATGGATACACCTGAAAATGAAGGAAAAGCTGGTTCTAAGAGACAGGCGGCAGCGTACAACCTTGACAAAACAGACCGGATCAAGTTCAAGCAAGTTCTGACGACCCGTGCGGGCCTTCTAGAAACGTTCTGACAAGAAACAAGCGATGTCCAAGCATGTGCCACTGCTCCCACGGGGATCCTCCGAGAAGCGACGCGAGCTGCAATCCCCTTCCGAGAATGGTGCATACGAGAACTCTCCTGTCTATTTACCTCGCTCAAGAGAATTGTCCAATCCCAGGCCGTTCTAAAGGGAACAGCATTTTCTTTGGAAGACACATAGCCAAGCTGTTCAGCTCAATTCATGTTTTCTATTGAAGAATATATTTAAACTATGGTAATTTTCACTCGTCGACATGGCTCAGGACGCAGGTATAGATAGAGCCTCTTCTGGTGCCGGGGCGCCGCCTGCGTCTAATGCGATGAACGGGGAGACGCCTGAGCTGGTCGCCGAGAACGGGCCATGCAGTTCAACGAAGCCGGAGAAGTAGATGACCGCGATGCTACGAATGGGTCATGGTCATCCGCAGACCTGGAGCGTTGCCTCCCGGAGATTGGCGCGCCTGCTGAGGCTTTCGACATGATGGAGATTTTTGGCGAGGTAGCTGGACTGTTGCGAAGCGTTGAGCTTCCGGAGGGGACGGGGCCTACTGTGGAGGAAAAATATGGGTCAATCAGGAGAGGCGGAGGCGGGTTAAGGAGAAGAAGTCTGTCAACACTGTAGGGGGTGTGTTAGTCAACAACGGCAAGCCCGAGCGTTCGCCCGGTGCCTCACCGGAGCGCGCCGCCAAAACCGTAGATATCAAGCTCGTAACATCTGTCACCCGCAAGGGGGCCGCGGCTTTCCGTCGGCATATGAAAGAAGCCGTACCCGGGTTAAAGATAGATTTTGTGGCCTGCTCGGATGGTTCCTTCCACATCCCGATCCAGTGTCAAGAAGGAGACTTGCTGTTCAGAGTTGCCGCTCCCGAGGGCATGGCCAAGGCCCAGTTGCCGGAATTCAGGGTTTCTCTGAGTGGTTGGCGTATCCGCGTCACTGGTTTCTTGGAGACTGGTGACGCCGAAGTGGTGGCCGCTAGGCTTTTTGGTGCCGAGTCGGTGATATCGGCTGATTGGAATGGTTTGGTTTTGGAAAGTGCCTTGAAAAACAAGGCTTGCGCTGTTAAGCTGATGATGTGCCCCCCTTCACATGAAAGCAAGACGCTCCGGGTTCAGTGGACCATTCGGGATGGCCTTGTCACCCAGTGTCGCAAATGCTGGAAGTGGAGTCATAGTAGGAGGTGGTGCCACCGTATGTTAGGGTTTACAACCTAATTATGCTTTGCCTTTGACACTATCGCTACTTGTCACCCTGCAGAATTTGTCATTATTTGTCAGATGACATAAGGTGGCCAGTGGTCACAAGGTGGTTAACGGTCAGCACCGTACATGAAAGGTGCCATCCGCTCGACCTGGCTACTGTGTGTATTCTGTTTCTTTATCAGACTCCTTGTTACCTATCTTTACTGTCTGATTTTAGTGTGGCTCCATTGACCCTTACACTGTAAGGGTGATCCCGGGAGCGAACACAACGACCGCAGCTCCGCCAGGTGCACGAAGGCACCTACGTGCGTCAACTGCGGAGGTGCCCACGCCTCAACCAATATCGCGTATCCGGAACGCGCCGCGGCAATCGAGAAGACTCGCGAGCATTCTCACCGCCTGCGCAGTGCAGGTAAGCGATACTGGGGCAAGTACCTGGAGGAGAGTGCTCCCCAAAGCGCCTCAACTTCGCAAGAAGAGGATGACCCGATGGCCGAATCGCCGGTCACCACCACCACAGTGCAAGATAATGCCCGTGACAGTGACATGAGATCGGTCGTAACGGCCAAGTCGGCAGCAACGACTCCCTCGTACGTCAAAGCGTGGATTATGCCGCGGCCATCCGCAGCCAGTCAGCGCGTGCTCGGCCCGTTGAGCGGGTCCAGCCCAACAACCAAACCATCCCCGCAGTTAGCTCTGCTAAGCCCAACGGCCCCGGCAAAGCGCGGGGTGCTCGGATTCGGACATGCGCACCTTGAGTCTTCGATAGTAGGATCTCCACAAGAGACACGAGTGCCTCCATGGCGCGCTTGACTCTGGAGCAGACGTTCTGTTCCTCCAAGAGATGCCGGGCTCACGACAGTCATATCTGTAGCCGAAGAGCCTAGGGAAACATTAACTGCGCGATACAGTGGTCTATAGAAGGGGGGCAGAAGATAGGAAGCAATGTGAAACATTAAAAGAAAGGAAAGCTATCTAGTTATGGTGGGGAGCACGCCAACCCATAGACCACCCTAGAGGTTACACCAGTCTCCCAAAGAGGAAATATTGGTGGCGCCTAAGCTTGTTCATGGTATCACTGCGCGTGCACAAGCTTGCACCGAGCTGGCGGACAAGCGCAAGTAGGCGGTTATGACGGATACGGATCGACGGTGGAACTTTGTCAAGGGCCATGGGCAACACCCGGCGCATATACCTCGACGGATTGACGAACTCGAAACGCCAACCGGCCTCTCCTCAGACCGCAAAGAAATAGCCGGAGCGCTATGCCTGTTAAGGGCTAGTCTTAAATTAGACATTAAATGCAAGAAACAGAGACTTTGTTAAAGAAGAAAGGAGAAGAATGAACACTCTGCAGGGTGGGGGCTGCCTGGGATTTATACCAGGTACCAGGCAAAGCCTAGAGGGTTGCAAACCCTAACATCCGAAGCCCCTCCAACACACGCCGTAGCACTTGGGCCTGTATGGGATATCGATTGCTTCATATCAGCGGAAGACATTGAATTGGCGTTAAGAGATACATACGGGTCCATGAAAGGCTTCAGGTTTGACGATATACCATATAGTTTTGTGTGAGATCCGGACACTCGTGTGTACGCATGTCTGGCGAAAATTGCGAACGCTTCGCTTCGTTTGACTCATTGGCCCGCACCGTGGAAGTTATCACGCGTGTTGTCCATACCCAAGCCGGGGAAGTCACCCTCGGCACGGAAGCAAGCGGGTGCATGGCGCCCAATTTCGTTACTGTCTACGACAGAGAAAGTTGTTGAGAAAGTTATGGCTCAAAGGCTCTCGAAAGTGCTTAACGAGCGCCTCCCAGCGGGCCAGTCAGGAAATAGATCTGGACGCTCTACGGAGACGGCCATTATGGCAGTATAGGTGTTTGCACGGAGGGTTGGTCCTCGTAAGCAGGCGCTTCTCCTACAACTAGGCATAGCTAGTGCTTTTGACAGAGTGTATAATTCGTGGCTCATTCATGAGCTGACAATGCGAGGTGCACCCGAGTGGTTTTCTAAGTAGCTTTACAGCCACTTAGAAGGCGGCCGTGCTGTGCTGTCCCTCGGCGGTGAAGACACGGGTAGTAGACAGGTACGCTCCGGCGTGCCACAGGGCTCCCCATTGTCACCACTTCTTCTCATCATATTCGTCGCAAGTATGCAAGATCTGGTCGAGCACATACACTCTGTGGTCACTGGCATCGGGTTCGCGGACAGCATATGGGGTTACGAAGGATTGAGTGGAAATCCAAGACGTGATATCCGAGCCGGCCAAGAGTACTTTGACCGCACTAAACTGGCATACATGGAACAAATGAAAAGAAAGCCCACTTGACTTGGATGGGCACTTTCCAAAAATCGTGCGCAGCACGAGATTTCTCTGTATGTGGCTAGATGTATGAGTTAATGGTGGTGTGCACAGCAAGGCTATACTTACAAGGAGAATTTCGTCAAGACACTTTCTGGTGCGAAGGAGGTCAGTTGGACAAGCTTGCGGACGGTGTGGCAAGGTGGATTGAGATCTAATTTGACGTATACACCGGCATCAGTTGTGTTTACTGGGCACACGGAGACTGAGATGGAGAGCCCGGAGCGCGCCCAGTCGAGAGTTCGTCGGACATATACGAGTGCCAAACTCTCAGCTCTGTTCACTACCCAGACTCCGCGCAGAGGCTGGCTGTGAACTTTTACGGGAATATTTTTGGTATCTTGGCGCTCATAGAGATGGAGAGTTCCAGGAGTCGCGGGCGTGGAAGCCAGTGTGTGTGCGGATTGCGCAAACCTCCAACACGCTGGCAGATCGGCAATACTCACATGCCGAAGCAGCGCGTGTCGCCGACGTTCTTTTGACAAGTGGAGAGGAAGCGGATAGGCGGTGGATGACGGATAGGAGGGAAGCGGGAGTAAAGAGAATGGAAGTTTTACAGGCAGATCTAAGACGAGAAGGCCAGCTTGATGCGGATTGGAAGGAGGTCACACGGGTCAAAAAACAACTAACACGCCTGAAAAATGACTTTCTGACCAGGCTTAAGACGGTACATGGCGGGAGCGCAGCATGGCGTGCTGCCACCGGCCATATATCGAGCGCCAGGTGGACCTGCAGGTGCCCCACATAGTCTGTATTTCATCTAGCAGGTCATTGCCCCGATACAGCCGGTGGGTGGAAGCTTCCTGGGTGGACGAGAAGTCGCCTCCATCGATAGTCAAACAAGGACCTTCCCGGCGCAATAGCCGTTTTGTTCGACAGGTACCACAATACGCTGGCTTTTCCAGAAGCAATGAAATCGCTACAACATACGCCCCAGCTATCACGGGCTTATCGACGTGACAGCTTTACACTAATCTCATTTTTTCGAGTTCTTCTCATCCACTTTGATGGCTTATTCTTCCTTTTCTTCTCTTTGCTTCAACCTTCTTCCTTACCACCCTCGAGATGGCACCTTTGACGCTACTCGGTGTGATTTCTATCAGACTTCGAGCGGAGAGCAATATCCGCGGTTGTTGAGGTGCGGAGGATCCATCAGTCATTCCCTCTTTTTTTTTCACACTTTCGTTGCGAGTCGTTATATCAGCTTGAGGTCAACCTCATTGACGCCTCACCCCCCATCATCGCGACAATCAACCTGTAAGAAATATAGGGGTAAGATAGTAAAGGAAGAAAAGGTTAGGAAGAAGATAGTTAAGAATATGTATTCAGTTAGTGATTTTTTTTCTGAATTCTATCTGCAAAGCATGGAGATTTGCCTCCGCTTATATGTTATTTCCAGAGTTGCTGGAATGTTCCAAATTAGAACGCCGAACTTAGCTTATCTTGCGCCGGCCGAGCTTTCCCGATTGCGCCACTGAGGGATTTCCAGCTGACCTCGAGCGGAGGATCTCCTCCGTATCTCGGCAGTATATTGTCCGCACATTTCGGGCGTACTAGTGCGTCATCATCTGCGCGTACTTTCGGCGACCTATTTCGGGCATAACAATGCCTAGTTATCTCGGCGCG